>JAGVSP010000647.1:0-114485 GCA_022494985.1 Micrasema minimum
CGTTTAGGGCGCCCCAGAACCCGTCCTTGTTAAAAGGCAAACAAATAGGGGACGTAGATATGCTTGGGGGCCTGTGTTTTATAAGATTAACCGATGTTTTTTAGAAATTACTAACAATTTGGAAATCTTTTTGTTAAAAAAAGTCTGCAGTATTATTACTGCAGTTTTTACTGCAGACTTTTTTTTAAAAAGAAGATTCCAAAATTTTTAGTAATTTTTTAAAAAAAACGGTAATCTTTTAAAAATAATATTTTTTTTTTTTTTTTTTTATTTTTTTAGGAAATTTTAAAAATTAACTATTTGACAAATTTTTTAGTTGTCTGATAAATCGTTGCTCTACAAACGCTGATAATTATTTTAGGATGTACTAATATTTCATGCACTAAAAATTTGTAAAAATTTTACTGCATCCTCTTTTGAACTTTTTTTTTCGACATTGATAGAAAAAATTTAAAAGGTACTACTCATTGAACAGGAAGGGGAAATTTGGGGATCTTTCCCAGGTTTTTACACTGGGGCCGGGGTTTGGGATTATTTTTAACCCATGAGTGGGTGCCCAAATTTTGAATCCCAAAAACTTTAAGGCCCCGCTGAGGTCAATAAGGGCGGGTCATCAGTACATATCCTTTTTGAATACACCCCGTTATTCCCATTTGCAAGTCAATTTCAAAGTAATAACCCTTCTTTCTGGGTTTACTTCAGGGACACTTTCATTTACTTTTTTAGCCTTCTTTATACTCATTCCTCACAAAACCAAAACCCTCGTAAAAGCCATGATTTTTTTATCACATCATCAACCATACGCCCCTATGTGGGCATATGGATTCCAAAACTGCCTCCCGCCCAAACGATCGGGCCCCCAGCTCCCCTGCATCTCCCCAAGCAAGACTGTCCGCAGTCTGACGCAAATGCCAGAATGCAACATGAGACCCGGACGCCCTAAATGATACCTTTTTAAAAAGGGAACGTGGCGGCTCTGGGGGGGGGATAGTAGTATATGGCCTAGCAGTCCGAAAACGCTCTTCGCAGATCGATGGCATTTGTAGATACCAAGGGGTTGACTCACCTCTGTGTTCCTTCTAAGTCTATACCCACGCGCACACATAAAAATTCTTCTAAGACACCCTATTCTCTGCTATCAGAAGGCTTATCCTTGGGGCCAGCTTTTCATACGGTTATATGTCGCGCCCGCGCCGCACCAGTTGGCGGGTTGTCTAAGAGTTTTGGTTAACTTCGTGATATTATATAATTATATATTTGTTTCTTGTCAGACAAAGTGTGGATTCCTAGATGGGCGTTGTCCTCTGCGACTCAGGGAGGGAGGCATAGGCGGTTTGTGAAATGAAGACTCTCACGTTCGTGTCGAGTATCTTGCATCACAAGCTGCAGTGCGAGGGTTTTCCCATCAAATACACGCTGAACTATATTAGAGCCATAGGCTATAGTCCATTACTGCATTGCATGAACTCCGATGTGCCCAAACCAGAGCGCTTGTTCATTATACCTGTACGCGATCACAGATCTCTATCGACGCGGTAATAACGACGTGGATAACGATTTTCTTTACCATGGATTGTCTAACGTTTTCGCGATCACACATGGATCAGCGCGTAAAAGTGATCGATCAGGATTATTATCTGCGAGGATCAAGTCGTGAGCCATTATCCGTTGATTATATCTTCTTCGTCCACATATCTTCTTTTATTCTTTCTCGAGAGCCCCCCCCCCCCCATGTATTGCAATTATCCGCGTTCGGCAAGCCAAATATTGAGAAAAGCAGTCGACGCTAATAAACAAGCGACACGCGCGTGTGACTTTCTTGATTTGACTTTTGACGTTTTGGCCGCGATATTGATTAGCTTCTTAGGTGCTCGGCAACGCGAAACGTTGGTATGTTGAACTATGTTCCATGTCATTGTGATTCGGTCAAATTGTTTGCGTTTGCACGTTGAACAACCTACGTCGATAGGTATCTGTGTTTGAGTTCCTGATGTTGCTCTCCGCGGCCGTCTTGGTAGATCGTTAATAAAATTCTCTCGGAGGGATGTTGGCCTAACGTGGGTGGAGGCGAAAATGTTGGCTGGCGTCGCCTTTACTAAATTCACAGAGTCTAACTAACTAACTAACTAACCATCACGCCATTTTCCACGAAGGGGTAGGCAGAGAGGGATAGAACGCCACACCCAATCTCCTGGCACACTTCTCTTGCTTCCTCCACAATCATACATCTTCTCATGCACGCACGTCGATTATTCCGACTTCTTACATGCCCACTTTCAAGCACTTGTTTTACTTGATCATGCCATATCTTTCTCGGCCTTCCTCGAATTCTACATCCAGGCACAGTCGCATCATATATTTTTTTAGCAGTTCGTTCATCATTCATTCGCTCTACATGACCGAACCATCGTAAAAGACCTTTAGAATTTAAATTTTTTAAAATATAACTAATTAAAGTTAAATAAAAAATACTTGGTACACTTCCACTTTTATTTATTTTGACCAGTTAGCGCTTTCACCCTGTTACGGGCATCTTCAGACTGGTGTACCAAGTATTTTTTATTTAACTTTAATTAGTTATATATTAAAAATTTAATCATGGAATTCCACCAAGTAATGTCAATAAAAATATAAATCAAATTCCTTAATTTTGTCGAAAATGCTTATCTCAGCCTAGAACAGCAGATATAACATCGGAGACAAGTGATCAGAGATAATACACCGCGAGATGCGCACCAACCCTTATGTATGTTAGTGAAGCGTGGTGTTGGAAAAAGAAGGACGAAAGTAGACTGAATGCTGTTGAAATGCGATCTATGTGTGGTAAGACTATGTATGATTGGTGTACAAATGTTTCAATTAGAGCAGAGTGCATGGCTGAGAAAAGCATTATCGACATAATTGAGAAAGGCCTTTTACGATGGTTCCGTCATGTAGAGCGAATGGATGACGAAATAACGTCTAAAAAAATATAAATGTTGCGATTGATCCTGGATGTAGAAATCGAGGAAGGCAGAGAAAGACATGGCATGATCAAGTAAAACGAGTGCTTGAAAGCGGGCATGTAAGAAGTCGTAATAATCGACGTGCGTGCATGAGAAGAAGATGTTTGAATGTGGAGGAAGCACATTGGAGTAAAATGATGTCGATAACTAGAAATCCTACCCTACCAATTTGCACGTGATCCCCGAATGTCTGCTGTTCTCAACTCCGTGAACAGAGTATAGTACCTACACACGAGGATCACGTGAAAATTGCGTTAGGGTAGGTTCCTTGTTATCGACACCATTTTACTTTTATTTTTGTGATTAATTTTGCTTTTGATTAAAATAATTTTAACGAAAAATTGCATTACTTTAAATGTATGTAACAAGAATTTCAGAGTAGTGACATTCCATACTTGAATGTAAAAATAAATTGCAGAGTCATCTGCAGGCGATTACTAGTACTTAATTTAACTCGTCAGAAGAGTCTTAACTACATAAAAAATAAAGTAATCTGCTATTAAAATACTTAACTTCAATATCAATGCATAGATGGCGCGTTCAACTCGCTGGTGGATGATTCTTGTTTCGTAGCATAAATACAAAATCAAAAATGTTACCTGGTGTGGATATTCGCTAAATAAGCGGAATGGGGGAATGTGTAGTACCTACATAAAGTGGCCACTTAACCCAGCCAATGACAGGTCATAAGCCCTGTAAACGCTTGAATATCCATATTCCTGAATTTGAAAAAATTCAACCTCATCTCTGTAGGGATAAAAATAAAAATAGATACTACCGTGTTTGAGGTGTCTAGTTACCCACTACGTCACTCACTGCGTCATCAATGGCCATCTACGTCATCACTAGACATCTACGTCACTCGTTTCGTGCATTGCTGGAGTCTATAGACGATGGAATTTGATAATAAGTGCCGCTTCTAGTGAATTGTTGTTCGAAGGGGCTTACTGTATAAATATTTTTTTTATTTTTTATTTAATTTAATTTTACAAACACAAGGACATAAAGCACCACGCAGGCTGTCACACATATAGGTGTGCCAAAACCGCTATGCGCAACTGAGAACATTTCCCATTAGGGTGATGCGCCCAAGAATAAACTGCGCTCTCGAAATTTAAGAAAAAAAAAATTTTCGTTTCCAGAGAAAAAACATCTTTCATTTCTGAGTTTTTTCTCTAACAAATAAAACGTTTATTTACAAAAGCTAGTGAAATGAACTGCAGAATAAATAATAATATTAATTATTATTGATATCCCAACAGAGACAGAGAAACTCTGGAAACGAATGTGGGTTATCTAGGCGTTTACAGGGCTTATGACCTGTCATTGGCTGGGTTAAGTGGTGAATTAATGCGTCCTCAGTAAGTAATTAAGTCGGGAAGAGCCTTACCTACACCAATAAAGTTTGATTGCCAAAAAATTCTGGGCAATATTCTTAACAGATGTCACTAGCATAGAAATTTTCTTTAATGTGATGCGTTGAAGACGAGTTCAATATATAGAAGTTTCAAAAAAGTCTGTCATATGTGGTTATCATATAATGGGCGGAATGGGGAATGTTGTAATACATCAAGAGTGGCCACTTAACCCAGCCAATGACAGGTCATAAGCCCTGTAAACGCCTAGATAGTCCAAATTCGTTTCCAGAGTTTCTCTGCCTCTGTTGGGATATCAATAATATCTGATATCAGCCCAGCATGGGTATAATCCAGTCATTTGTCTACAAGTATTTGTACACGTTCAAAATGTTGTTAAAAATAATATTAATATCTTCGTTTTTGATAGCAAGAGGTCGATTACGGCATAACTATATTAACTTCATTCCAATACCCGTCATGTATTTTTATTTTATTTTATTTATTTTGTGGAATTCATATGCTCAACATAGGGAGCGGATATGGTGTGATGATGATGATTATTTATTTAACCACCTCAACACGCCAGGAGGCCCAATTACAGAGGGGAACGACGTCACAAACACAGGACAGAGTGGTGTGGCGTTCTATCCTCTCTGCCTACCTCTTCAGGGGAATGGCTTGTCTTAATATTTGGACAACTTATAAAGCGTTGTTTTCGTGGTACATAATTCTGGGAAGTTGTATTGGGTGCATAATAATACTGTGTGCGTAAAAGGAACAGAGAGGTGAGGCAACGGACACAGCAACCCTTGGTATCTACTGTCATCCGGGGGAGGCGTTTCGGCTGGCTGGGCCATATACTACGTATGCCTTCCGGGAGCCTTAACCATGCTTGCTTTTTTTACAAGGCATCAGGTTCTCGGCGTCCTGGTCGTCTACTTTTGTCTACTTGACTTGGGAGGATGCACGGGAGCTGGCGGCCGATCGCTTGGCCAGGAGGCAGTTTGTGGATTCCATGTGCTCCACATAGGGAGCGGATATGGTATAATGATGATGATACCTACATATAATTTTAATTTTAATAACATAAAAGCACAACATTTGAAACAGCTGCTTTAAATTTTGAATTGAGTGTATGGGTAAGAAATTTTGGATAAAAGGACTTTTTACTTAAAACTGTTTATATAATTTATTTTTTAAGTATCTTTCTGCATATAGTTTAGCAATACAGGCACGATGTAAATAATGAACTTATCATATTCAAACAATTAAAGTGAATTTTAATAATACATAAAATATAGAATTACGATATAAAAGAATTTATTAATTAGTATTTGGTGGTAAATTGTAAAAAAGATACGTTTGTCTATTAAATCTAATTGGACAATTCTACTCTAGAATTTATGATCATATTGATCATAGTTATTTATAATCATCTTCTTCTTCTTCTTTCGCCACGTTCGCTCCTATGTGGAGCATGTGGACATCACTAGATCCCTCCAGGAGACCCTTTCACCAGCTCTCTCTCTCGTCTGGCCGGCATCCATCAGCTCCGCCGAATACATCCATAGGATGGTCATCGACGGTCTGCCAGGACGGCGGGATCCTGCAGGCGTAAAAAAGAGCCAGCTCGGGTTCAGGCTCTCCCGAGGCATCCGGAGTACATGCCCAAGACAGGTCCACCGCAGCATCTTCAGTTATTGGAGGTTGCTGCGTCCGTTCCCTAACTTCAGCGTTGGTTATGAAGTCAAACCACCTAATGCCTAGAATCCTTCTCAGACAGTTATTCTCAAAACTCAACAAGCGAGCATTCTGAGCTTTTGTGAGGTGCCAGGATTCGCATCCATAAAGGAGCACCGGCACAATGCAGGTATTAAGGAGTCGGCATTTTTGTTTTGACCGAGTATAAACCTGAATCCCAGACAGCACGCATCGTGTTGAAGGTTGCTCCAGCAATACCCAGACGGATTTACGAGTTCCTTGTGCGTGCTGCCATCTTCAGTTATATGAACACCCAAGTATCTGAAGCTGTCAACCTTTTCGTTCCTCTGCCCATTGTTGTAAAGGGGATAGTCGGGGTCAGGACATGACTTATTGCACATGAACTGGGTCTTTTTGGTATTTATATTAAGACCCAGGCGAGCGGAGTTTTCTTGTAGCCTGTCGACAATCCCCTGAACATTGCTGACTGTATTCTCCAGAAGGACCGCATCATCAGCATATTCTAGGTCACTTAGCCTCAGGTCTCATTGTTATACCTCGGTCAACACGATATTTTGGCTTATTATATATATAGTTTTACTTTATCATCTGATGTTTATTATATGTGGACTATAATAAATTGTATCGCTGTTGAGTTCCTTAGTAAAATAAGAATAATACAAAAACAATAATATCTTGGTCTTCGGTTTATAATAGACTTAAGGAGAGTTACAGATAAATCTAATCTGATTTACAGTGTGACAACGAAGAATCTAATCAAATAATATAAAATACGTTTATATTATACACAAACTTTACGGAATACATAAAAGCAAAGAATATCTGAAAATTATGAATCAAACATATTTTTTAAATAAAAGAATAGTACTGTCGGGGAATGAGTTCGTGGCCTTCGGGGAAAGAAGTGCGTGCGGGGGATGCATCATTATACATGGAGTAACATAACTATGTTTATCTTTGGTCACAAATCACCATCGGCAGAGACAATCAGACACAGCCAGCGAGTGATAGGAGGATAAATCTCTCTTGGGTGCTTTTGGAAAGCTAAATTTCACATTCCGAAGCTCCATTCCCAACTCACTCAAGACTCGAGTGTTCTTCCAATGCATTTCTGCCCGTCCTTACTTATGGCGCGGAAACAATGACTCTGACCAAGCAATCTCCCATAAGTTGCAAGTTGCACAGAGGAGCATGGAGAGAATTATGCTTGGAATAACATTAAGAGACCGAAAAAGGAACGATTGGATCCGACGCCAGACAAAGGTCTGCGACGTGGTGGAGCGAATTGCTTGGTTGAAGTGGAAAATGGGCCCGGTCACATAGCCAGAATGACGAACGACAGATGGACGAAACGCGTTCTGGTGTGGAGACCGAGAACCAGAGGCCTCAAGGATGAGATGGGTGGACGACATCTGGAAGTCTGCTGGAGACAGTGGTATGAGGGCGGCGGAGGATCGGGAGGAGTGGAGACGGTAGGGGGAGGCATGTCCAGCAGTGGACCTCAACGGGCTGAAGTGATGATGATGATGATGGTCTTTTAGTATTTTAGCGATTTAAAAAAAAGTCAAATACAATATACATTTTTAGAAAACCAATTTGTTGTATTTTAATGAGTTTAATAAGAGAGTTGAGATAAACAGAAAAAGTTTAACGAAATTAATTGTTTAAAAATATCAAGAGGTATCAAACATATTTTTTTCTTTCATTTTGCAAGAAAAGACTTAGATAATCCTTGAGAATCATGCCTTGTAGTTTATTAAGTTTTTTATTTTAATAATTTGGCTTGGTATGTCACGAATGACCCTTAAAAAATAAATATGGTTTTTCACATACAAAAAATAAAAAGAAATATACCAAGTATAAACACAAGAAACTATGCTTTTTTCTTTGACCCCATCCACTTTTACCAAAGAAAGACTTATTAAACTCGGAAAAAATAATCGGTCACTATTTTTATTAATAGTGGTACCTATTTTAAATAACCATAAGAATCCTCATATCTATTCATTACACACGTCGTCAAACGAGACTAATAAAAAATTATTTTCTTTCCCCACAAAAGTATTACAAGGTGGCAGATTAAGTAAAACTGCTCAAGTTTCTTATTCAAACGCGTTTTTAATTTTGTTTTTCTTTATGGATGGTATTGAATTTGACTTAAATACAATGATGTTTGATAACAATTTTTGCAAAAAAACACAATTTCGTACACAATTTTTCTCGAAAACTAAGGATCAAATAAAAAAAAAATCTGTAAAATCGACTCCAAATTTGATGTAGTTTCACAGGTTTCCCACTTTATCGATTTATGTTACACCCTGTATACAAGTTTCAAAAATTTGTCATACCTATATGGTTTCTGAAAAATTGGTACGTGTTAGAAAAAAAATGGAATTCGTATTGGCATCAGCTAGTGCTTGATATTATTGAGTAATTCCAACAGGAGACAGAGAAAATCTGGAAACGTATGTGGATTTATCTAGGCGTTAACAGCTTTTGAGCCTGTAATTGCTGGGATAAAGTGGTTCACTTGATGTATTAAAAACATTCCCGATTCCCCCCATCATCAGTAGCTCTAATCACAAGATATACTTTAGACCGTAGTTAAGTACGTGCTAATCACGTGCTAACGATAAACGATTTGAGCAAGGATCACACATGACATACCGTTCAATTCCACGAATCGTTGAGCGTGACATTGACGTTCTGATCCGAGCGGTGCCGATCTCGCTATATCCGGCCGTACGTAAACGTCAAATCATCGCCTTGTCGGATTTTTTATTATGTCAATGCTATTTCTAATATTTGGCTTGCCGAAACACGGCTAAATTTTATAATAAAGATGACATGAAGATTTGTGCGAATAAGCATATATCTCGGGTAAATGGCTCGCGACTAGTATTGCCTTTATCGTTTTAATAATCACGATCGATAAAACTTTTAACGCGTCGTATCCATGTGATCGCGTAAAACGTTAAACATCCATGGGTAAGTAATTCGTTATCAGTGCTTTTTCGAGTCGGTACTGATCTTGGTGATGAGAACTGATATTAACCTAAATGAAAGATTTTTGAAACCTACTTATATATTGAGCTCGCGTTCGTAATATTATATTATAAGTGATTTTCTCACTGGTGACACCTGGGAATGTTGTAATACATCGAGTGGCCACTTAAACCCAGCCCTGTAAACGCCTAGATTCATCACATTCGTTTCCAGAGTTTCTCTGTCTCTGCTGGGATATCAATAATAGGTGTAACATAATTTGTGACGCACTGTAAGCTCTATATATATAATTTCGTCTTGAAAAAAAAAAATAATAAAAACATAAATAAATATCGTGTTCTTGCTACGGGCGCCCTAAACGTCACTCCAATGATGTAATATTTTAGTATAACAGGTTATGAATACACATCTGAACACATGTCTGCCACAGAACAAGTAGCCTTACACCGCACAGCAGCTAAAAATAATGAGGTGTAATGTGTAATGATATTTACATGCTTATTACTAAAGTGGGTTGGATACAACATTTTGTACTTGGAATGAATTATGATAAAAGTTTCAGTTAAGAGCCGCCATTTTAAATTGAATAAAAATATCACTATGCAGATCTCGAGAGGATAATTCCATTTAAAACGTACTATATTTATCTTAGAACATTTGAAAGTTTTAACTTGAACATAAAAAAAAAAATATATATTTCTATCTATTACAGGTACAGGAACTCGGTACAATGTGACAATATCTACTACATTTTACATATTATCATAATAATTACATACATGGTTTTAATTGCACATCATCAATTACAGAATTACACAGCATTATATACTCGTAAACAATTTACCAGCTTTAAGTACTTTGCTGTACTTAAATATGTGTTCAATCAGAGGTTATAAAAAGATTTCAAGTTCCTCTTGAATTCACCACATCTATCATTAAAAACATCAATATTTTAATGTTTTTCTATATCATTGTAGTCTTAACATGCGTGATAAGGAATTAAAGTGCGCCATGTTATTGTTAAATAACATGGCGCCATTTCCCGATAGGGTAGGCAGAGAGGATAGAACGCCACAACCGCCTCTGTCCTGGCGCACATTCTCTTGCTTCCTCCACATTTCATACATCTTCTTATGCACGCACGTCGATTATTCCGACTTCTTTCATGCCCACTTTCAAGCTTGTGTTTTTACTTGATCATGCCATGTCTTTCTCGGCCTTCCTCGATTTCTACATCCAGCACAGTCCGCATCATATTTTTTTTAGAGCGTTCTTTCTTTTCATCCATTCGCTCTACATGACCGACACCATCGTAAAAGACCTTTTCATAATTCTGTTAATAATGCTTATCTCAGCCTTGCACTCTGCTATCTAATTTCGACCATTTATACCTATATTTATAAATGATAAGATATAGCTTTTTTTTATTTCATAATGAAATGCTGTATAAAAGATAGTTCATGGGTGTGTCGACTTTTCCAATACTTTTTGTAGAAGACCTGTGATTTAACTTAATCTGTTTATTAGTGCTAGGAAAATCAAATACATAAGAAAACGTATCGCGCCAATGAGGGGTCAGGAAG
This sequence comes from Micrasema minimum, assembly GCA_022494985.1. Classification (NCBI taxonomy): domain Eukaryota; kingdom Metazoa; phylum Arthropoda; class Insecta; order Trichoptera; family Brachycentridae; genus Micrasema; species Micrasema minimum. The sequence goes on from JAGVSP010000647.1 coordinate 10,675, forward strand.
AATAAAAAATGTGCTTTATGTTTATTTTATTACAAATTACGGTTTTTTTCTATTACCTGTGGTATCGCGGATTCTAAGTTAATTCAATCGTGCAATAAGGATAATGAATACTGAATGAATTCGAATTAAGGTATTTAAGTACTACGGTAAAATAATCACTTAAACAAACCCTTATTAATTAACAATTTTTACGATATTCAAAAAGTTTATAAATTTTAAAATGTACATTATGAATATTTTGCCTAGAATTATATATAATCGTGGGGAAATTAACAACATTGTTTTATTAATATGAATGTAAAGCTACACTTTATGGGCAGTTTTACTGTGCAGTTTCTTGTTCAGAAAACTCTGAAAAAAGTTCAGGAACCAGTTTTCGTGTACCGTTTTCTTGACCAAATAAAAACTGCACGGAGTGAATTTTACCTTTACACGGCACAGTTTATTTGTCTGTTAGTCATGCGCAAGAACGCTAGAACAGTCGGACCATAGAATACACAGTCGGACTGCAATAATTGTTGAAAATACTAATAATCTCTATTGTCGCCTATCTTATCGATTAATTTGCAGATCTATCGATTTTAGTGGAGATTTATCGAATCTACTGAAAATGTACATCCGATTTTTCCGATTTTGGAGTCGTTTTAACTATTTTAAAGATTTTTACATTAATGCTTTAAAATATACGATCTTACAACTGTTAGCATGACTTCTGTCCGATATTAGTTTACATATTTTGCATTTTCATTTACTATTTCAGGTCAAATAGTCGCACTTAATATGCTATATGCTAAATCATTAAAAATCGTTTATAACAAGTTTATTAGTTAATATTACCGATATTATAATGATTATTAACGTATCCATACTGTCGTTAATCGACCGCGGGTCATGCCGCGCGGCGAAACCTTTTTAAAATAATTTGGAATTAGCGCACTGTGAGTACTCTGACACTAGCACACATTTTTCATCCAGTTTTTTAGCTTTATACGGGACAGTTTAGCCATTGCGAATGAAAACTATACGAGTATAGCCCAATCCTTTTGCGAATTGTTCTGCATTTTGCGATAATGGCACGGTACATAACATAAATGGGACTGAACAATAAGTTAATATACCTAGCATTCTAATCCATTTACATTTTACGCAAATATGTTACAACCATTTTAACGCATGCGCGTTAAATATTTAAATGCAAGTGTATTAATGAAATATCTATACTACCTTATTTAGGCGAAACCTTTCAGAATTAGATTATAGGTTCTCAATCTTATTTTCCCCCCTGCCTACTTTTAGTACATATTTTTATAGAGCCCACCCTTTTTTTACTTACCCTCTATCGCGAATCTGAAACAGCTATTGCCAAGATTATATATTTAAACGTGTAATGACACTGTAATATTACATAGTCGTAAGATAGGATATGACTCCTATCCTATTTCTGAGAACAATTAAAACGCATACTTAATTAGAGAAGTATTTTTCATTCATGCGAAGGTTAAATTTAATGCATTTTTTTAATAATGAATAATGAAGTCGGCGCGTTCAGTAACATGGAGTCGATTCCTTTTTATAGTTTCCTACGTTGCTACAGCACTAAATCCACGTTCAGATAAATAGGACAATTGTAATGGTATCAGAAATCATGGGACAATGGACCATAATCCTGGGTACAGTTGCGAAATCGGCTTCTGCATTCTGCACCCGTAATTCTTAGTAGCCCTCACTGTGCCATCTCAACGCCCCCTAATTTTCTCTGGGTCTTTTACAACCCCCTTGAAAGTCTCAAACGCCCACAAGAGGGCGTTATCGCATATGTTGAGAACCTATGTACTAGATAAAGATACAATGTAACATTACATTTTTGGCTAAAAATAGACCATGAAATTATTAAGTAATATTAATAGTAGGGATATCATAAGAACGTAAAACATTAATGTCTTTGATAATTTTGTTCTCATCTGAAGGGTTTCATTTCAATGTTTAGGCTGCAGTAAGTCTGATAGGGTAGACTTCAGTAGAAATCTCCTGAACATCTTCAAGTCCGAGCACGAGCGGTCCAAGGCCGTAGTTGCCGGGGACTCTGTGGTCCTGGATTGGAAGTTCTCCACCATAGACACGGACGCCAATGGCGCCTTGGATGAACCGGAGTATAGACAACTCAGGCGGTTACTCAAAAAGGTAAGTTTTATAATATGTTTACATCATTATCAATCTATTTCCGCTCCCAATGTGGACCATATAGATTCCACAAACTGCTGATTCCCTTAGCTAAGTGATAGGCCATTCCAATTTCAATTGGCAATTCTGACGTAAAATGCCGACAAGCCGTTGCAAAGATTTTTATACATATTCTATAATTTTATGCACATGTATATTTTATTTTGTTTTCTTATTCTATTATTTTTATATGAACCTTAGAGTCTTGCACTCCCCACCTTAAGGTTTGGATTTTTTTATTATTTTTATTAATTCAATGTTTGTAGCACTCACTTTGTAGTTTTCCCATAATTATGAAATGAAACACACTTTAAAAAAAAAAAAATATTTTCAAAAGAAAAAATTATGTTTCAAAGAAATACAATAAAAACAATACATTTAAAAAAATAAACAAAAATCCCACCAAGGCATAGCCTATTTGTGGGTATACTGTGAAAGTCAAAACAGTATGCACGCGGCAAAAGAGAAAAATAAGGTCATGTAAAAATGGAAAAATAACAGATAATGTAAACAAGATAGTTAAAAAAAAAGAATACAAGATATTGGTATCTTTATACCAGAAGAAGAAGAAGGGAAATAATTATAATATATAAAATAAAAAATTACGTAGATTATGTTATTGTTATGGTCTTTATAGTAAGAATGATGTTAAATGTAGTAGTTTAATGTTTTGAACAACTTTTTTATTTTTAAAATGCCAACCGGTTTCCGAGATACTACTCCTTCAGGGCTTTGTATAATATCACATCGTTAATCAATTTTAATATTCGTAAAATAAAAAAAACGTGATTTTTCCGTACTAGCTAAGTTTAATTTGCTTGATTATTTTTAGGTAGTCCAGCCAAGAAGATGTGCCCGTAATTTTGGAAGAGTTTGTGACAGGGATGGTGATTCGTCGATTTCCCATAAAGAGTGGGTGTTCTGCCTCTCTCTCCAGGGAAACATTTGTATGTATAAATATATCATACATTATATGCACTAGCTTTTCACATCCCAACGTAATCTGAATTATCCTCAGGATTAAGAAAACATATTTTGTAATTAACAAGACCAGTGATTATATTTAAATGAGAAAATATGAAATATGATAACCTTGTTGAATCTGTTGAGAAAAATGCTCAAGTTGTTGTCATTTAAGTGTGGATTGCGTGGCCATCTCCGTTCTTATGAGAGTCAACTTGAGTACTTTAATATTTTACCACTGAAAACGTGGAGATGTTTGTCTGATCTGATATGCCTCCATAAAATTGTTAATGGTGATCTAGATACTGTAAAATGCATGGATTCATTACAAATTAATGTACCAAATGCGCGATTAAGACGCCATAGAACATTTTTTGTTGAACTTACTAATAATAATATGGCATATTTCAACCCCTTATTGCGCATGTGTAGGTTGTATAATAAAATTGAATGTAATAAAATTGATATTTTTGGTACCACTTTCAAGTAATTGTACTTGGTCATGCCATGTCTTTCTCGGCCTTCCTCGGCCTCTACATCCAGGCACACTTGCATTTAAACTTCTTTTGGCCGTTCTTTCATCACTCATTCGCTCCACATGGCCAAACCATCGTAAAAGCCCTTTCTTAATTTTGTCGATAACGCCTTACCAGATATATAAAACAACATTTTGAGATTGTGTCCAGATACTTGTAGATACGAAGCTACTTCGTATACAATTATGATGATCAACACTTCCACTATGTTTTGTTTTAGACCTGTAATGCGTACACTCGTGCTATAAGGAAACAAATTGAAGATTTTTTCAGGTAGGTTTCTAGTAGGTGATATATTTCATTATATAGAATCTCTCTTGCATTCATAAAGCTTTTATGCTAAAATGCTTAGCATTTTTTCAATTGGTTTCGAGAGTGTCCACATGTGAGCAATTATAGATTTTACTTGTATATTGGCAGTATGGATATCAAATACTATGGTGAAATGGGGAATGTGTTTACATCATAGTGCGTGAAATGGCCATTGACAGGTCATAAGCCATTGTTTGTAAACGGACTAGATATCCATTTTCCCTACATGCAAATTTCTGTCTCTGTTGTGATGTCAAATTTCTGAATTTCATTTTATCATTAAATAATTGATCGCAACCAATAGTACTTAGCTTTCCTGGCTTTAAGTCTTAAAATCGCAAACCACTTTCGAACATATCAACAATGGTTCATTCCCAAATAATATTGTGTATTTTAACTTTTAATATATTATTAAACAACAATTTGACCTTATTATTTTATTTTGTAGCAGTCAAATATCTAATCACTTTTACTGTCTTACTTTTAATAAAAATATAACTTTGTTCGACTTTCTCAAATCGATACGGCTTTTCGAGATCACTTACAAAATATGACGTCATGTTGCAACTACTAATATTGTAGTGTCATATTATTGACATGTCATTTGCATTATGTTAGAGTGACGAGTTGTCATCGGCACTAAATCAGATCAATTCAGCGTATTTTTCTGGCAATACAGCTAGTGATAAAATTTAAAAACCTATGTAAACACTAATACTAAATTTGACGTATCACCTGGTATTGTGATCGTCGATGGCTCCCGGGACCTATGTATTTGTATTCGTCTATTATCTAACTGCTGATGAGATGTTTGTCTTTATGTGGATCATATTTTAATTTAAGTTTACTAAATTTGATATTACTCAGTATTAAATCTAAATTTTGTGCATCATGCATGTGTCGATGTCCACGTGTTGCAATTTTAATTCGATATTCACTCGCAGTTATGCTCTAAGTACTAAGAAAAAATGAAATGGTGAATAATATTATTTGGTGACGGTTATTGGAATCCTAATACGTAGTCGAATGTTTTCTCGATAATTTGAAATCTAGATTGCTTTTACCTCGTTTCGAAAAACAAAAGCTTTTCTTTATTAGAAAATATCGTTTTGTTCATTTAGAAATCATTTTCAAATTAATAAAAACATTTATTCATTTTAAATATAAGTATTTTACTTAAAATTCAATGATATTAAGAAAAAGTATCTTTTGGAAATAGTAACAGACACTTGCTTTGGTAAAGAGAAAAGTTTTGATGTGTAAAAATGAAGCAGTATTCTAGTATTTCGATGTATATAGGATTGTTACAATGTGGATATTATACTGAACTAATACATAATTTGATAATTTTGCAAATAACGGGCATTTACAACATCGTGAATAAGTAGCCCAAAACATTTAGTACAAAAAGTGCCTGATACGTTATAAAATTTTTGAAAGGTCTATGATTAAGCCAATGTCATATATAGAATTTTTTGCAAGGCGTGAGATAAGCATTAATATCCTCATCGGTAGAAAATATACAGTGTTTAACTTTATCACATTTGAAACCAGCGATTTCAATGCTGACTTCAAGTAGGCGTTTATGAAAACCCATTGATTCGGACTTTTGGAACTTTTCATTTTATGGGATAATTCTACAAATGATCACCCCTACTAACATACTATCCAATTTAAGTATTGTAACGGCGTTCTAATCGACGTGCGTGTCAAATGAGAAAGATTTTATTTTATGGATAAATTAATTTTATCGTCAATTTGAGGCACGTTGCAGCACATTGATGTTCTCAAAAATAAAAAATTACTTCGAAACGATATATAAATTTACTTTTAATCAGGTTTTCATATTACGTAGACCTAAAAAAAGACTCGTGATTTTTTTGTAGCCCTGTAGTTTATTACAGCAATCATAAGCTAAAGAATTTACACTTTTAAGACCTGATAATACATATCTTTTAATGTATTTTTCAGTCCAGAGGATCTCTGCCGTTTTCCACTATCCAAAGCGCGATTCTTAAGATTCCATCGTGGATAAAATTCGCTACAGTAATTTACAGAATCTATGTAGGCCGAACAGTTGTAATTTTCTCGCTAACTGTATGCCACTAAGCGTCGAGGCCTTGATAATAATTATCATTGTTTCAAAACTTCCACTAACTAACCAGTTTAAATGTCAATTAGCAGTACAGCATTTTAGTCCAATACTGACATACATGTTATTTTTTGTCACACTCATACCATGTGTGGATTTCTAGCGGAATAGAACATATTCCGATTTTTCCGACTTTGAGTTATTGCCGAATGCCTCTTTCAATATTGTGACTTATATGGCAAGCGGTGTTCGAAAGAGGCCTTTACATAACACAGCCTTCGCGCGACTTGGGCACTGTAGCATAGTAGCGTAGTACTTTAAGAAACGTTCCTTTTTTGCGCTCTTATAGCGCCGGAGATTGGATATGAATGGCAGCTAATTATTAGAATGTTTTTAGTCATTAATATTTCGATACAAGTTTATTGAACTGGTACTGAAATTGCAAAAATTATATTCCTACTCTATTTAGGATTTGTATAAACAACATTTTGAGTGCTGTACGTGTAGTCACTTGTGTACAAAAACTGGATTTCACCATTACGGGGCTATAATTAATTTAAAATTTTGACATCTCAACTCGAGAAAAGAGATATTTGGATTGTTTAAGGGAATATTGGAAAATGCTAGGCAGTTTTACAGTGCTTATGACCTATTATTGGTGGGTACTCGGAAATGTTGTATTTATCAAACATGCCAGCTGGTTAAATAGTTATATAGCATAACAATTTAAAAATGTCAAATCAGGCTTTTTCCTACGTAGGTGGATAGATTCAGTAAGAATCTCACTTGCAATAATAAAGGTTTCTGCTAAAATGCTTAGCAATTTTTCTCAATGGATGACAGAGAGAGTTCACATGTCTTCGCGCCATTTTTGCTTGTATATTGGCAGATAATGGATATCAAATACTAGGTGAAATGGGGAATGTTTACTGTAATACATCAAAGTGGCCACTTAACCCAGCCAAAGACAGGTCATAAGCCTGTAAAAGAACATAGATATCCATATTTCCTTCCATGTTTCTCGATATCTGTTGAGATGTCAAAATGTAACAATTTAATGTCATATATTTGGAAGTATGTTTACAAGAGACGGAAATGTGGATAAGGACATTGAGAGAAGGGTTAGTGCCGGAAACAGAGTTAATGGTGCCTTGAAATCGATAGTGGCAAATAAGAACTTATCGAAGAAGCAAAATTGGCAGTACACAATACGGAGTTCTGGTACCAACCCTTATGTATGGTAGTGAAGCGTGGTGTTGGAAAAAGAAGGATGAAAGTAGACTGAATGCTGTTGAAATGCGATCTATGTGGTGGTAAGTGACTATGTATGATAGGTGTACAAATGTCGAAATTAGAGCAGAGTGCAAGGCTGAGATAAGCATTATCGACAAAATTTAAGAAAGGGCTTTTACGATGGTTTGGTCATGTGGAGCGAATGAGTGATGAACAGAACGGCTAAAAGAAGTTTAAATGCAAGTGTGCCTGGATGTAGAAGCCGAGGAATTATGGCGGAGGAAGACATGGCATGACCAAGTACGACAGGACTTGAAAGTGGTCATGTGAAAGTCGGAATATAATTGGCGTATGTGCATGAGAAAGATGGTTGAATGTCAGAGGAAGCAAATGGGGATTTTTTGGGGTTATAGTGGTGTGGCGATGAATATTCAACGCACGTTTAATTAAATTTGAATTAAAACTCTATGATAAGAACATTATACAAGGAGTTACAAAACTCGTTGTACAACCCGAAAACTCTACATCTGATTGAATCTACATCATACTTGGAGATGAATGTGCAATATGACTTTTTTCTTATTCTAAAAGCATTCATTAGTACCTCGCATTTAGTTGCACACATTTTTTTTTAATTTGTTTTTTTCTTTTTTTTTCTTAATGAATAGTATTAATTTGACTGAATAAATGATATTTGATAACAATTTGCAAAAAAAATCAATTTCGTACTCAATTTTCTCGTAAACTATGGGTCAATAAAAAAAATAAAAAAACTACAAAATCGACTCCAAATATGATGTAGATTCACTGGTTTCCCGCTTGTACATCGAGTTTTGTTACACGGTGTATAGGTACAGATAGGACAAGTCTATAGAGAGGCACGTGGTATGTTGTATTTATGTACAACACGACTTACGCATAAACGCATCCAACGATCCAACACACGACACGTGCGAACCCCGTGCCGGCCGTGCCGTGCGCCCGCTCCTTTATCCTGGATTTAGTTTGAACGGCACGGCTCGTATTAATATTAATGAGCATAAGACTTTCAGCCTTTTCAGCTTTCAGCTATTATTGGAACCATGCAATAAAACATAGCTGAAATCTTGAACTTGTGTGCATAGGGTGCCCAAAAAATGTTAATTTACCCTACACCTCTAGGCCACCCGCTAAGTTTTTTACTTTGGTTGATAGTAGTTAAGTGCTAAAATTTCAATGTCCTAGGTGGAAAAAAAGGCTATGCTCAACGTCTCCAAGGTTTTAAAATTTTTGCAATTTTCCCATATAAACAAATAAAATGTTTTAGTTGAATGAATGCCAAGAAAAATGTGTTAAAGAATTGAAAAAAATTAGAACTATCAATGGTTGTTTGTGAGGAGTGCTTTTATTCAAGTGATTATTTTGGACTTTTTGTGAAAATATGGCGTTGTCATCTACTTTAACACGTCAAGCGGACTCTATATTCTTGATAGGTGACAAAGATTTAGAACCAATATCTAGATTTAATCAGCTACTATTCATCATCAATATTATACTATGAAATAAACTAATTTACCACTTCTAGGGTAGTTGTACTTAATTTAGAAACAACCCTCGAAATGCCAGATTTTTTCATATTTTTTCTTAATATTTCAACACACCTACCTTTGAGCACTGTCTTCCAATTAGAATATTTGCTTCCAAAACTTTACCTGAATACTTGTTTTACCTAATATGATGATAACAACAATTTAGTGGGTGCCAAGACATGTTAAAACTATTTTTGAAATTTTTAATTTTCATATGAGACAACACTAGCTGTGCATGGAAGTGGGGATGGAGGATGTAATGGCATATTCACTTCTGCATTGATCTGTTAAAGTGTACATTGTATATACTTATTACTTTATACATGTGTGCATATGCGTGGAACTAATATAAAATCACTTACAATAATGAACATGCGGATTTAGATTAAATACTAACATATAGGTTTACGTTATAGTAGTTATTTATTTATTTATTTGATTTACGCCTAATCGGCAATTACATAAAATTAACAATTATATCATAAAATGGTACAACACATTACAATAATACAATAGAAAAATAATACAATAGTAGAGGACGGTAAAATGAGTAGGTATATGGGAATCAGAAGGAAATAAGTTGTTAAAATTCAATAGAATTTAGTGATTTCACGAAAGAAGACAATTTATTCCCAAAGAAGTCAAGACTAGGATTTCATTCGCTAGTCTATAGAATTCTGGGCATGGCAGAGTATAAAACCGTAATTTGTCCTGTGGGTTCCAGTGTGAAAGGGTGATAATGCCGTAAGTTTCTCTGAGGAATGTTAATATTTATTAATTTAAGTAAATCAGGAGAATCAAGCAAGGAGTTTACAATTTTAAATAATGTTAATAATATCAAATTTTTTGCGCGGTCTTCCAGCGACGACATAAATAGCTCTTTTTTCTAATGCCTTGTAAGTATATTCATTTCTGTGTAGCCCCATCATCCAGCCTACCTTTCTCAAGAATCGATGTTTGAACAGATTCGATCAATTTAATGTGGAACTTCATAGTATGGGGCTAGATTAACTGAAGAGTTATTCTAGGTGAGGGCGAACTAAGGAATCAGAAGAGAGTTTTCAAAGTGACAATGTTTTGGAAATCAGATGTACTTCTGTTAATAAACCCTTATAGTTTCAGTGCCTTATTAACGATGTGCTCAATGTGAGGTATAAAAGTCAAATTTGTGTCCAATTAAAACACCTAAATCACGTTTTATTGAAAACGGAAGATAACAATTCGTCAATAACATAATAATCAAAAATTATTGGATGAACTGATCTGTGTAAATCTCATGACTTTGCACTTATTTAGTAGTAATATTAAATCTAAGCTGGAAAATGATCACTTGAATATATTTATTCCACTTTATATAGTTATCCATTATTTTATGGTATGAATTTAATACGTTTGTATAGGAAAACATTCAACTCCGGCTTATATTGGTTATACGACTTTTAATATCAGCCTCTGTGCCATCAAAATGTTTTACAATGAAGTTCAAGGTGTTCTTATAGAATCGCGTAGAAATAAATTAAACGCTGCACTGGCTGTGGAAATGGTCGCATTATTAAATTTATAAATAATGTAATTACTGACAAACTGTCTTGACGTTCAACAAAATGAACAAACATTGTATTTACTTTGACATAAATAATTGAAATGAAAATGATATATTATTTTAAGGTTAATTTTGTGTATTTTTGTAGGCAACTTCCGTCCCCCAAAAAGAGGTCCAGCCGAAGGCGCAGAGTGACGCCGGGCGGCCGGCCGGGCACAACAGGCGGGGCCATATTCAGATGACCAAACCTGCCCTGCGTAACGTTCCCCTTCTTAACGAGTAACCTCCCCATACCGTTCACTAATTCACTGAATACTCCTCTAAGGGAAGGGGTACTAGTTTTAAAAAAAAGCTCTCTTTCTTCTTTGCCTGCGACAAAAATACGTAGGTAATGAAAATTCATAATTTTCATTTACAAAGTTTGCTTAGCACGCGTGCTTCGATCGTGTAGACAAAAAAGACAAGACAGACTCGAAGTAAAGCGACTTTTGTCTCATCCGACGTCAGACATGATGTCAGTAGCTCAATCACAGATGACTATCGACGTGCTAATAAGCGACGTGATAACGATTTCTCACCATGGATGTTTAACGTTTTAGCGATCACAATGGAACATCTGTTAAAAGTTATCGATCGGTATTATTAATTACCGCTTTAAATATGGATAATACGCCAAAACTGTAAGTAAAGTAAAATAATTTAGTGTTATAGAGAGTTTTAATTGTTTTGTGCACAATTTTTCATGCCATTTATTTTGCTTTTTAAATCAATTTGAGGAAGCAATAAAACGAAACATTTGTCAAAGTATGCCTTTCATCTATGGTGCTTGGCAACGCGACCGTGATATGAACGTACTGTTCATTGTGATCGGGTCAAATGGATTTAGCACGTTTTTAAGCACGTCGACAATCATCAGAGATTGAGCTACAGATATTCGTATAAAAACGTCAATGCGTATGTTATTAGCCAATATAAAAAAAAATCCCACCTCGTCGTCTTGCAATTTTTCCATTTAAATTAATAAGCCAAAAAATTAATCTTGATATTTGTTCTGTTACTTGCTGGAAATCTGTGGATAAATTCTTTTTTAATTACTTTATAAAGTTAAATAAACCTTTTTGGTACCTTGATTCCACTTTATATTTATTCCCTGTTTTTGCGCTTTTACCCTGTTACGAGCATCTTACCCTAATAAAGTGTAATAATTATTTATAATGGTCTTTAGTACACAGTTAAAATCCGGTACGCATGTTACCTTAATTAAGAGGATGTCTTTTCTACAATCGTGTTCTTCGATTTATTTTCTGGTCATTGGCATTAAAGCAATGTGTTTTTTTAACTGGTTTAGATCAGAAGCGCTGCTTGAATCGTCCTGTTTTTTTAAACAAATTAATACCTCTTTAACATCAAATGTGTACAAATGTACAAGTGTACCAAAATACTTGTAGACAATTTACTGGAAATTATTACCCATGCTGGGCTAATATCTTCAGGGGGGGGAGGGGGGGGGGGGGGGGGAGGGACAAAAAGGTTTTCTAGTAAGTAATTAAGTTCGGATGAGCCTTACCTACACTGTAAGATTGATTGCAAAAAAAGCTTAACAATCTTTTCAACAGATGTTAACAGTGAGAAATTCACGCTGTTAATGTGATGTTACGAACGCGAGTTCAAAAATTTTGTCATATATAGTTATCAAGAATAATGGGCGGAATGGGGAATGATGTAATACATCCAGAGGCCACTTAACTCTGCCTATGACAGGCCCATAAGCGCTGTAAACGCCTAGATAAATCCACTCTTCGTTTCCAGAGTTTCTCTGTCTCTGTATGGAAAATATCAATAATATCTGGAATTTATACTCCCTCTAGCAATGGAAATTATTAAAACAATTATTATGATGCAAACACGCATCTTGTTAAAGGAGACGTCCGCGTCCCGAGAGAACGAGTTTAATGAACCAGGTTCAAAGTAAGAAAGTCGACCCTATATCTAGTCATTTATTTATCCATGAGCTGTAAATAGAGTACCACTTTTGGAGGATTGTTCGGACTGAATGCGTGAACTGCATGGCACCTAGGCGTAAATAATTAACGCTGAAGCTAAAATGTTACATTACGGGCTTGGTAGGCATTAACCCAACAAATACAAAAAAACGCGCTTATAAATTTATAGGTGTCGGTTAGTTTTGTGTCGCTAGTTTAGTAAAGTAAATTCAGCAAAATCTAAAAATGGCACTGTACAAAAAATGTACAATATTCCACAAAACTTAGAGGACACTGTGATTACGTGGTTCCTCTTAGTTTTTCGTTTGTTATTAAAGTTTAAAAAAAAAAGGTCATTTGTTGTGTTTAGGTTATATTAAATTAATTATTGCATGTGTCTCCAAAACCGTTATAAATTATGCATACTACCAACTACCCAACAATATGTTTTGCGTATAAAAAGAAACTTTTTTACTATTTGAGTGAAGCGATTGTGGTTTTGCACGATAAATCTTACATATTTTGAAAAAACTTAATTTATTTAATTATTTTATCACTCAGATGCGTAAAAATTATTGCGGTACGCTACACGATTAATTTTCCAGGAAATCGAATTTAATGAAGTTGGTTGGTGGTGGAAATTTATAGTTTTTCATAAAAATTTGTAATTTCCTTTAATTACTCACTAATTTATTCGTTATTACACTAATTGTTTTTAAAAACTCAGTTTTTTTAAATAATTATATTTTTACCATGGCAATCTGCAAGATTTCTGTTAAGTATTTATAATATTCTTCATGTGTAATTTTATTACGGGGCTTAATTAATAAAATAAATATTATGTTCTTAAATCATTCTTTAAATCATCAATTACTTAGGTTTCAGTTTATTTTTTTAAAAATATGCCAAGTATTCTGAAAAACTTTGTACTCAATGCATCTAGCAGTAAACAGTGGGGAAATATAACATTAAGTTACATAAAGCTTAAAATAAAGAAATGCACTAAGTAGCTCCAATGGGCAATAACAATAAAATTCCATATATCGCGTTTGCAAAAATGCACTAAACCTACAAATAAACGAAATTACTGTCCTGTTAACAATTTTTATATGTATGATTTACAGCGAGTTCTCACTGCACTGTTTGTACCAAAAACATATGTAACAGAGGACACAATGTTCGTACATAATAACTACCAAAAGTCCTGACAGAGTAATTAAGAAGACTGAGCGCCAAAAAAACGCTGGAACATTATTGCCAAATTGCAACACAAAAATAATATTACGTTCATTTAAAAAAAAATTACCACATTTGAAAAGAATGGTCGGTGTGTATTTCTAAGCTGCAATAATTTACATACTTTATCACTACCATATTTTCCGTATAAATGGATTCTTTGTATAATTAAAAAATGTTTGTCGTTCTTGCCCATTATACAAGGCATCAGGTTCATACAGCGTCCTGGACGTCCACTGTTGACCTGGACTAGGAGGATGCGTGGGAACTGGCGGCCAATCGCTTGATCGGAGGCAGCTTGTCAGCTTGTGGAATCTCATATGCTCCAATTAGGGGAGCGGACTTTATGGTACAATGTTGCATGATGAATGTATGTAGGTTTATGCGGGGAAATATTATCCGATCGTGATACTTATAGGGACTCTTTGGTTTTGTGGATCCAATTTTTTATTTTGGTTTGTTTGGATATTTTTTTTTTTTTTTTTTTTTATTTTATTTGGAATACCAACACATAAATGCCGGTAAAAAAAAAAGTTCCATATTGCAGGGTTTTCACTTTGTATAACTTCTAACATTACATTGTAGTTGACGATCAAAAAAGTCAAAATGCGTAGTTATTATAATCATAAAAACAATATTGTAGCCCATTTAATTACATTTAGTTTGCATATGTCATTGAATAATTAATTTTATTCTGCATTATTTAATGTTTGAATTTTGAACCTCCAAATAAATGCCTGAAAGTATGTTTACTCGTTATACATTTTATACATTCATAAATCGTGGGGTTGCTGCCAAAAGTTGGTAGGTCCAACATTTTAGGTATTATTGAGTTAGCGATGGATTTGAGGTGTCCTTAACGTGAATATCTATGCCTGGAAAAAGTTTGTAGCTCCTCCAATTCAGTAAAGCAGCTTTACAGCTTATGTTTTTTTCAAGAAAATATCGTAAGTCCAGTTTTTTCTATTATCAAACAAGAAAAAGTTTGTAAAACACTAACAAATTTTCTCAGGCCTATTGAACAAGCCAAAATTGGCATGTAATCGTTACTGCCAAAACATTGTAATATCACTAACCATTTTTTTTCCATTTAATTGCTTGCATTTTAAAATTAAATGTTTTTACAGCTGTATTGTAAAGAACACTTACAGTATTAATCCTGACATTTAAATTGACCAAAATTAAATGTCATCATTACAACCAAAACATTGTAATATCAATAATCAATTTCTTTTGTGTTTCAATTGATGTATTTCAAGTAAAAACAAATGTACAGCTAAAAGGTTTGTAACTGCATTTCAATATTTTCTCAACAGAAAAAAAATGGCTAAGTACAACCTTGCTTTGCAAAATAATATATTATATTGACTTTTTGTGTCATTTTATTAAACAGTTGTTTTTTAAATCTTATTTATTATTTAATACTTCAAATTAATTTGAAAAAAAAATAGCACCGAAGTTTTTATCATTTAGTCTGATTTTAGAGAAGAATGTCAAACTTTAAAATTGCGATTCGATTATCCATAAACATGTTTTTATGGACTTACCAACTTTTTGGCAGTAAAACCACGGAAATATTGGTTTCATTCTGCAAGCGATTTTACAGCGACTGCTTGATTTTTATGATTTAATTTTATTATGTTCACAAAGAAAAGACGCTAAAACCTGATGCGTTGTGAAATAAAACGACATGGTTTATACTTAAGACTCTCGGGAAGGCTTTGTGTTTTACTTGAGCGCACTTTACACGGCATAGAAAACTGTAAGTTTCTTGTGCAGTTTTCAAAACTGTCCCGTATGAATCGAAAACTGTATGGACTATTGAATAGTTAGATGACGGCGACGTAGATGTTCACCTGTATGGCTGCGAATCGTGGCACCTACCACCTAACCAAGGCCAAGATAGCAGACTTCTCACTGCAACGAGAATACGTGGCTTAGAAGAATTTTAGGTGTGCGGTGGTTTGACTTTGTAAGGAAACAGAGGTGAGGCACCCTTGCTATTCTTCTACTGTCATCCGGCGCAGGGCGTTTCGGCTGGCTAGGCCATATAATACGTATGCCTCCCGAGAGCCGCCACCATGCTTGCACATTTGTACAAGGCATCAGGTTCTCGGCGTCCTGGGTATGTCCCACTGTTGACAATTCGTCGGCAGCTTGCGTCAGAGCTTGCGGGACGCGGACTTGTACTTGAGAGGATGCCACGGGAGCGGGTTTGGCCTTGGAGGCGGTTTTGTGGATTCCATATGCTCCACATAGGGATCGGGATATCGGTAAATTTGAATGCATGATGATGATGACGCGACAGGTATTGTAGATATTGAATGCATTTACGACTACATTACCTTATCCGCACCCAATGGTGCGTAGGGCACTGCATTGGTACTCTAAGAGCAGTGTATCAATATTTTTTTCGAATTCGATAGCATCTTTTATCGAATGCTTTTAAAAAACGCAAAAAAACAAGCGACACATATTTACATTTATTAGCTATAAATATTAACATTTTCTTGTGTGCAATTCAGATATAACGTATTCAGCGTGTCAAAAGACAGAACTGAACAGTTTTCTGAGCAGGAAACTACACAAGAAACCGTACAGTTTTCTCAAACACAAAATTCTGCTATTTTGGACCCTGGTTAGGTGTCACATCAGAAAAGAACAGTGCGTCTCCACCTTTTGTGTGACGTATCGGATATCGAAGGGAATCCACTGTTTTCTTAAAAGTAATTTTTTTTCTATAAACTTACTTACTATTTAACTAAAACAAAAAAAAATATATTTAATTTTTTTTTATAAGTTATTGACTGAAGATACGATTTTTAAAGTTGCACATTTCAAAATTACCGCGCTTAAATACCACTATGTACTAACTGCGTCATTTTTTGCAGGAGTGACAGTCATAAAACGGGTTGTTTAAGGCCATGGTATTTCTCCAGCCAGTAACAAAAACTGTCAAAAATCTATGCAAACTGACGCGGGAAGCACAGATAAAAAATATAATACCGTCGACTCAACTGTCATATACTGTTAACAGCTGTTCTAGGGAGACTGAATGGCGGCCATCTTTTTTGCAATAGAAGCTTGTATGTAGATTGTATTCCATATTTAAAATGCCATGGAACGCGGCTACGGGGGTTTAAAAACGGAAACCGGAACACTACACTTAGATACAAGGAGTGACGTCATTGTTTAAGATTTGAAATATTTTTTCAACATTTTTTATTAATTTTTGCGTGCCTTTTTGGGATATTTCATCCCACTTCAAAAAATTTTTAAATATATTCGCGTCTACACGAAAGCATTTTTAAAATTCAATTCCGGGAAGCAGTGGATTTCCTCGTTTTGGTGCATACAAACTTTGAATTATTTTTTTTTGATATATAAATGTATTACATTTCACTTGGTTTGCAATACATAAATTGTAGTTGTTGGTACTTCCACCTATTGTCTATGTCTACTGGGTATTCTTCCACAGTTTTATTGTCTTCTTTACGAGTCTACTACGTAAATGAAAACTTTTTACAAGGACCAGGTAAAAATCTTGCATTCTACCACAAAACCACCTATTAACGTTCCAACGAGCTTTAATGAGGAATTTCAGTCACATGGAAGAAATCCTAATAAAAATTCAGGGATTTTAAAAATTATTTTACTATACATACATGATGTGTACAAAACTCGTAGTACAACCCGAAAACTGGTGAATCTACATCATATTTGGAGTTGTTTTTTTCTTCTCATAAAAAGCTTTTTATTAGTATCCCGCAGATTAAGGAAAAATTGCACAAATTCATTTCAAAATGCTGTTTTTAATTTTATTTTAAATATGGATGGTATTAATTTGACTAAATACATGATATTTGATGACAATTTGCAAAAATCTATCGAAAACAATTTTTCGGAAAACTTTGGGTCAAATAAAAAAAAATTGTTCTTCAAAGTCAACTCCAAATATGATGTAGATTCACTGGTGAACCGCTTGTACATCGAGTTTTGCTACACCATGTATAAGTTCGATCAGTTTGTTTTAATCCAGGCTCGGGCACATCTTTTTTAAAAAGATTTTGGGGCGTTCTATGGACAGGGAAATTTTCATTGTTATATCGTAAAAAAAACTGAAATTCCTCGTAATTTTCATGAATTAATTGCATCTCATAACTACTGTTCATAAATAACTGCACTGTGCTGTTTACAACCTATTTTTTCTGCCACTGCCAACTTTTAATTAAATAATTTGTGTATTTATTGTTTTTTTTTTTACAAATTTGTCTACAAAACATGTTTATCACAAGTAGGTATTACATACAGATTATGGTTTTCTGGGTTATTATGCCGTGTTTGTGATCAACCCCGTTCAGCCCTGAAGATGGACACTGCAATGTGTTCCGAAACGTCGGCAACACAGCCCACAAACAAGGCATAATAACCCAAAAAACATAATCTGTATCCTGAAGCAATATTTTTGCAATCTGCATAGTTATGGAATATCAGGATTTAATTAAACACTTTGTTTCCAATCACTTGTGTTTTATGTTTTTAAACAATAGTTTCGGAGAGTACATACACACTTAAATTTTATCTACAGGTGTAATTTACAGACACTTTCTCTCCCCTAGATATTTTTTCTGTATTGATTAAGCCGGCTACACACGTAAACTATATATCGTAGCGATTTCAGACTGTGCAAATGAATCGAACGTTCCTAGTGTCTCCACACGTCTCCGATATCGACGTCGATCGTCAGTTGGTCAGTTCTACCGCAGAAGCTCACGCAAGAAACATGTCATCCACGATGGAAGATAATGACGCACTTGCGATATTAGGCCTGGTTATGTGTGGTGTAATGTGTTAAAGACTGGCTCATGAAAAGGAAGCTATTTTCTCATACCAACTTATTTAATGAGTTGAAATTCGATCCGAAAGATTGGCATAATTATTTGAGGATGAATGAGGAGACATACTCAAATCTGCTGGCTTCAGTTACTCCACTAATACAAAAACAAGATACTTAATGAGAGAAGCAATAAGTCCTCATGAAAGATCTTAGCGACGATAAAACTGCGCAAGCGCAATCGACAACGATTTATCTAATAGAAATTGCAACTGCCACCGATATAAACGATATCTGCAACGATTTATTATATGTTACACACGATCGATAAATCTGCGCAAATCGGTTTGCTCAGATTAATCGCTACAGATATATCGTTACGTTGTGTAGCGGGCTTTAGGTGTGTGTCTTAGACCAGGATTAGGTACTTTGTTACTGATCTTTCGGGAACAAACCGTGCTCAAAATAATAAGCGATTTATTGATTTGCCACCAGATTTTTAAAAATATTATCTTTATTTTATTTATTAATGTGTGTAAATAGCTAAGGCCAAATATTGTTTAAACCAAAAAAAAAATAATCATGACGATTATTTATGAAAATTTTAACAATTTACTTATTCGTCAAAATATATATATATATATACATTTATTCGTCAAAAAAAGTTGCAGTTGCGTTTTCAGTAAGATTTTATCATGCCTTATGCATAATATAACCTAATGACTTATGTAACACTAATATCTGAAAATCCAACATCGGTGATAATTTTCGTTAATTCTTAGTAGTTTTTCCTATGCATCACAATATTTAGCATTTCTAACAATATATTTTTTCATGTTTATTGTAATTTTTTAACTTGGGCATTTTTTAGATGAGCAAGGCGCACTTTTTCGGGACAGTTTGCCAAACTGCACAAGAAACTGTATCTACAGTTTTTCTGTCCCGTACAAAGTGAGCACTGGGAGTTGTCGGTCAACAATTTTTAAACAATGAAATCGAGATTTTTCAGATTTTAGAACAAAAAAATTTTCAGGAATATGGATATTCGAGCGTTTACAGGGCTTTATGACCTGTCATTGGCTGGGTTATGTGGCCACTTTATGTACTACAACATTCCCCATTCCGCTTACTAGCGAATATCCACACCAGTGGTGCAATTACGGTAGTAAACCCAAACGTCACTAGACGCCCCATTTCCCGCCGAACTGTCAAATCGTTTATCTCTAACCTTACTTTATTCGACGAATTTGCTTATCCGAAAATGTTGATCTTTTATGTCTTGTGGAATGCATAGACCTTGAGAGATTCTACCAAGATTCTACTCTATTTTGAAGCCAAAAATCGATTCCGATTTTTGACAGTGACAGTTATTAAGAATCGCTAAAAATGTTTTAAACCTTAGTAGAATCGATCCCCTGGTAACATTTTAAATTTTGTATATATGTTACGAATCGAGAATCATCCACCAGCGCGTTGATATGCATTGATATTGAAGTTAAGTATTTATTAGCAAATTACTTCATTTTTGTAACAAAGACTGTGACCGAGTTAAATTAATTACTAGTAATTCGCCTGCAGATGACTTTTGCAATTTATTTTACTTATATTTTAGACCAGGAAATTGGCCCTGTAAACGCTCGAATATCCATATTCCTGAATTTGAAAGAATTCTTACCTCATCTCTGTAGGGATATAAAATGAAATATATACCTACTCCCGTCTTGGGATATAAATCCAGATTTGTGTACAAGTATTTGAACACGTCCAAAATGTTGTACAAAAAAATTGTAAACTAGACGGTTTCATGTGTTTTTAATATTGTCGACCAAAGTTTGTTTAACGCCTCTTCAAACTACCCATAATAAATTTCTAAGAATTTTAAGATTTTGATATAACGCATGTTAGTAGAGTTTAGTATTGCAGTGTTTCAATTTTTGTGCTTTATCTATTTACAATAGGTGTTTAATGAAAGTGGTATTAACTTGATGACTTATTTATTGTGAGTATATAATTACATATTAATATGTTTAAAGTTATGTATTGTTTCTTTTTAAGAATTACAAGGAGATTAACAAAGTGAATTTTTGTAGTAAATATCTAGTTTATGTAAATTAAATGTAATATTTCAGGCTTGTTTCGCTATCATGCAGTAGCAATTCCTTAAAATTTTACTGAAATTCACACAATTGAGACACATTATTTTAAACTAAATAAACTAAACCTAAATCCGAAAGACCGTATAGTTGTATAGTACAAAATCACGAGAATACAGTAAAGTAAATTGATGAATTATTTATTACCTTTTATATTATTTGCTATATAGACAATTTAATTTATCTTCATAAGACGAGGGTTGTTTCATATAATTTTGTGTATAATAAATGCGTTGCGCGTTGATACTCGTATATACGTACAATGTCGTACAATTACATTAATAAAAAAATATAAATATACATTAGTACAATATAGCATCGCGTAATGTATTGCAAAATTGTAACATAAACTAATGCAAACATTATTAATGCAACTAAAATTACAGGAATAAAACACAGTTTATATTGATTTTTAAACATGATGAATGTAAATTATGTATTACGGTTTGTGTGTTTGCAGTACTGCAAGATAGTTCGAAAAAGGTGTCTGCCCACTTGCCGGATTTGGATGACCCCATCGACCGCTCCAAGGACGAGTCGGAATCCAATGACTGCCTCTCCGACAGGAGAACTGTCCTTTGAAGAGCAGGTAATAAAAAAAAATGGGGTGCAATTTCAACAAGACCCACAAAAAATATAAAAACTAACTAACCATCACGCCGTTTGCCCGTAGGGTATGGCAGAGAGGATAGAACGCCATACCACTCTGTCCTGTCATACTTTCTTTGCTTCCTCTACATTCATACATCTTCTCATGCACATACGCCGATTACTCCGACTTTTCAAATGTCCACTTTCGTACTTGGTCATGTCATGTCATGTCTTTCTCGGCCTTCCTTGGCTTCTACACCCAGACACACTTGCGTTTAAACTTCTTTTAGCTGTTCTTTCATCACTCATTCGCTCCACATGACCAAACCATCGTAAAAGCCCTTTCTTCATTTTGTTGATAATGCTTATCTCAACCTTGCACTCTGCTCTAATTTCGACATGTTTGTGTACACCTATCACACATAGATCGCATTTCAACAGCATTCAGTCTACTTTCATCCTTCTTTTTCAACAACACGCTTCACTTCATTACATTAGGGTTGGTACCAGAAAACTCCGTTGTGTACTGCCAATTTTGCTTCTTTCGATAAGTTCTTATTTTGCCACTATCGATTTTAAGGCACCATTAACTCTGTTTTTGCTCATGCTAATTTGCTGTTAAAATTATCTTGAAATGATGAAAATGAAATGAAAAAAAAATGATGTCGATAACTAGGAATCCTACCCTAACACAATTTGAACGTGATCACCGAATGCCTACTAACTATTCTCGACTCTGTAAATAGGGCATATATACGCCTCTAAGTCAAAGTTATACGAATTATGTAAAAAAATTGTTTCTAAATGATGAAATCTCTATTCATAACGGGTGATCGAATAAATTGTTGATAATTCTAGGTATTTCTTTATCTTCTATTTTTTGTTCAGTGGTTGATACCGAAAAAGTAGTTCTCCCCAGTGTAAATAAATAGCGATGTGCTTTTTGTAGAGAAATGGCGATACTGTATTCTACGTCCCCGAGTGTACCCCGGATGGGCGTTATCAGAACGTGCAGTGCTACGTCACCACGGGCTACTGCTGGTGCGTGGCGCAGGACTCCGGGAAGCCCATCCCGGGGACGTCCAAGAAGGACCAGCGCCCCAAGTGCGAGGCCACCTCCACCAGCCACCGGCCCATGAAAGGTAAAAGACGGCAGTACTTGGTACTTTTACTTGGTCGGATGTTCATCACACCTGTTCTCCTCTATGGCTGCGAATCGTGGCACCTAACCAGGGCCCAAGATAGCAAACTTCTGAGTGCAGAGAATAGGTGTCTTAGAAGAATTTTAGGTGTGCGGTGGTTTGACTTTGTAAGGAACACAGAGGTGAGGCACGCTTGGTATCTACTGTCATCCGGCGAAGGCGTTTCGTTCATACTACGTATGCCTCCCGAGAGCCTTAACCATGCTTGCCTATTTTACAAGGCATCAGGTTCTCGGCGTCCTGGTTGTCCCACCGTTGACAATTCGTCGGCAGTTTGCGTCAGAGCTGCGGGACGTGGACTTGACTTGGGAGGATGCACGGGAGCTGGCGGCCGATCGCTTGGCCTGGAGGCAGTTTGCGGATTCCATATGCTACACATAGGGAGCGGATATGGTATGATGATGACTTGGTACTTACGGACATGGGCATGGGAGCCACCACGCCATCGCTACTGGTGGGGGTACAATGAAAGCAGACTGTTTCAAAGACTATTGGGTCTTTTTTCAGTCTAGCACAACTATACCGATTTTTTCAACAAGCTAAACCGCGATTTAGAATGTCAGTGTGATAAAAACGGATAAATATACTTGATGTAAACGAACAAATGCTTTCATTGCCCCCACCACTGTCTCGGCTTATGTAATATGTATTATAACTGTCATTGTTTCGTCACGCAAACCAACCAGAGTCGGCCCAAATGAATAGGAGTAGAAACACGTTAGTTACTACCTCGATCATTATTTATCAATAAGTACTTCCACCCGGCATACCGCCTAGCCAGGCCCCCCATCCCAGACACCCACCCGAGCATCCGCGGTCAGTCGGGGTCTCATTTGAGGGGATATAGTGGTTATAGTGGTTGGGGTTGATTTAAGACGTGTACTTTCGATAAATAACAGTGTGATAGAAAGAGATAGCAAGATGAGTTGGAAGCCAATGCTAGCGAATGGCGCCCAAGTATATAGCGGCCTTACGACTATTCGCTATTCACATGGCGAATCGAACCCGAATATTTATATTTATTTCTTTTATTTAAATTTCACATTGCACATGTATACATGGTGTAACAAAACTCGATATACAAGCGGGAATATAGTGACCCATAGTTTTAGAGAAAATTGTTTATTTATTTATTTATTTATTTATTTATTTACAAAACCAACACAGTCGTTACAAGTGTAGTAATTTCAGATCTGGAACATTTGCTTGCATGACCAATAACGGGTTTTGAATAATAATAATTAAGTATTATACACATATAACATAGTGCCTAAGTAATAAAAAGGGATGGGAAAAGAGGGATGAGGAAGAATAGGAGGATATTAAAAAAAAAAAAATATTGGGGATTTTCAAGATGTTTGAACATAACCCATAAAAATAAAATAAAGAAACATAATATATAAATTTTGAAAATTATTTCTGTGGAATCAGAATACAAATAAATAAATCTAAATTACTCCTGCTCCAGCGCCAACGTTACTTTATTTTTAAACCTTTGTTTAGATGTATTTAAATAAATCTATACTAAACGAATTCCTTATTATATGACGTGCATAATCGATAAATAAATTGATAAATAAATTGTTATCAAATATCATGTATTTAGTCAAATTAATACTATCCATAAAGAAAACAAAATTTAAACACGCGTTTTAATAAGAATTTCAGCAATTTTACCTAATCGCCATACTTATGAAAACTTTTGTGAGAAGAAAAAATTTTTTGTTCAAAGCTCAAGATCAGATTAAAAAGTCATATTATACTATCGTCTCCAAATACGATGTAGATTCACCAGTTTTCGGGTTGTATTACGAGTTTTTTACGCCACGTATAAATCGAGCCGAGATGTACCCAGAAGGCTACTTTTCTTCTATAAATTACTCTCTAATTATAATAAGATTTTAATTATGGATTTATCTAGGTAATAAAAACAGTTTGTTGTTAATTACTTACAGGATGTCCGGATCATAAAAAAGTAAAATTTCTACGCGATCTAATAGACTTCCTCAATAACCAAATGATGACTGGAATTAATGGAACTGGAGTAGGGTAAGTCAAACTTATTTGTTGTTTATCAAATACAAAATATATCAATAAATACCTGCACATATTATTATATAGAACTATACATACATTCAAAGACAGTTTGATAATGCTAAAACAAAGCGAAACAATTGTCACCATGTGGTGTATAAAATAAAATAATAAAAATTGTACCAAAATCTAGTTTGATTTTAAGAATATAATATTTTCTCATTTTTAACAACATTTTGAATGTGTACAAATACTTGTAGACAAATTACTGGATTACACCCATGCTGGGCTAATTAATATCAGATATTATTGATATTCCAACAGAGACAGAGAAACTCTGGAAACGAATGTGGATTATCTAGACGATTACAGGGCTTATGACCTGTTATTGGCTGGGTTAGTGTGGCCACTTGATGTATTACAACATTCCCATTCTGCCATCATCTGATAACCCATATATGACAAATTTTGAAACTTGTATATATTGAGCTCATGCCCTGTAAACGCCTAGTTATCCATTATTCCCTTCCAAACTTCTCGTCTCTGTTGAGATGTCAAATTGTAATTGAAAATGGGTGAAATCCAGTTTTTGTCTACAAGTATTTGGACACACTCAAAATGTTGTTTATAAATTAATGTAAATACAAGTTAGAAAGTGCTTTCGTGCGATTAAGTAGCAAGATTTGCTCTACCGACCGGCACGACCATTGGCAGGTTGGTTCTGCATCGTGGTTAGTTTCATTATTTATTCTCCCTGGCATTTGCCTGCAGTGGATGAAAACTTGCCGTCATATTGCTACATTTTCCTCTACGCGGTTCAGTTCAATGGATTGGTAGTTATTTATGGACGATGTCCTGGAGGAGCTGTTTGCACTTGAGTTTCGGGGTCATGGACATGATCTTAGATCAAGTATTGGTGAAGAAGGCAGTGGAAGTCGTTAGGGAGCTGGTGTGCGGTCTCTAAGTTGCGTAAGGAGGGGCGGCAAGAGGCTGCGAGTACTGGGTCATCTACCTTGTTCATTGATATTCTCTACTTTGAGTTATTGGTTAATGGCGGTATGAATTTTAGGATTTAAGGGGCTATACATAAAAGGAGAGGCGTTGGCATATACATATAAGTGGGAGGGCGCGCGGTTGGCAAGAATGTATGAGGACTATGTGGTGAGTTATTTTGATGGAAGGGGGGGGGCGTGGGGGGGGGGGGGCTTACGTGAAGAATACTGAGGATTTCCATTTATTGTTTTGGTGGAATACCGTCGTATGAGTTGGTGGATAGCGGTAGTATTGTAGGGTGTTCGAGAGGGTGAAATATTATGTTGACCACAAGGGGTGAGGGAGACTAAGTGGTGTGCTTTGCACTCAACACTAATCTTGGTTCCTTTTCTGTTATCCCCTTCTCTGTGGGTGGGAGGATAGGGGGCAGACAGCACTGGCCCGGAGGGGGGGGGGCGAAGTAGACAGAAATGGGGGTGGGGGGGGTGGGGGGGAAGGGGTATTACACCTTAGTGGGGGGGGGGGGGTGGGGTGAGGGGGAGCCACTAACGGGGGAGGGGGGGAGGGGCGTGGGGCGGGGGGGGGTAGTGAGGGGCGGGGAGGGGGATGGTGGGGTGGGTGGTGGGTCGGGTTGAAGGTGGGGGGGAGGGGGGCGGGGAACCGTAGTGAGATGCGTTTTGTTGGATGTTTTGTGGGGAATATGATCTAGTATCCACTTTGATGCTACGGATAGGTGGTTTGTTGCTACGTCCCTGGAGAAGTTATACCGCCGAGGAATTGGTACGACTTGTTATTCCGTAATTATTAGTCATATAGGCTTTGAACGATTGCGTATGTTCTAACAGAAATGTAGCCAAGAGTACTTTCCTTTTAATATTTCTTCACGCATAAATACAACTGGATGATGTTTCATTTAGTCATCATAGGAGAGGGAGCGTCAGTCATACCTAGCTTTGTGCGGACGACGTGTTGATAGGGTAACTGCGCATTGGGGTTATCGGAATAAAAAGTATTCATCAGAGGTGAATGTTATGGTAAAGGACGGAGGTGCAGTGGACGGTTTCAGGTTCTTGAACTACGTCAGGGGTCAGTTGATTCACTTGGTGGGGTGTTAGATTGGTGATTCGCGCATCAGGGGGGCAGATTAGAGTAAATCCGTAATCTTGTGTACGATGTTGAGGCCCGTAGGTTCCATGGAGGTAGAAGGTGGTTGAGGTTCTGGATGCATTGCGGGAAGGTACTAGGTAAAAGCGGAAGGAATTAGATTATTCGGGTAGCTTTCTAGGGGGGCGAGGGGTAGGGGGCGGGGGAGGGGGGAGGGAGGGAGTGTGGGGGTGGAGGGGTGGGACAAGGCAAGTGTTTGTGTGCATCGGTGATATTTCACAGACCATCTGCCGTTAGACGGTTCGTGTCTTATCATTCCGATTCCATTGTATTCTCCATTGACATCCAGGCTTATTATTCTCCCGAACGATGTATTGTGTGTTTCGATTTAGCGTTGAATGACTTACGTAATAACTATGTGTGCTTCTACGCGTAATATTATTTATATCTTACAAGTTACCCTAAAGTTTCAGTGGCGTGGGGTGGGTGGAGTGGGGGGGTCCCTGGGTGGGGGGGGGGTTGGGATCCTGGGAGTAGCGTGGGGCGGGGGGGTCGGGGAGGGGGGGGGAGGGGGGTGGGGGGGGGGGGGGGCGGGGGGTGGCGGGTCGAGACGGGAGGAACCGCTGGTAGGGTGGGGGCGGGGGGAGGGCAGGGGGAGTGTGGGAGAGTACCACGTCAGGATACATTGATTATTTCTCGGTAGCAGTCTGCACTTCTTTCTGCGATTTATTATCTCTTACTCCTGCTATTCGTCTTATTTATTGCTATTCTTACTATAACTTTTTATACCTCCTTTGCTTGCGCTCGGTTTTATTATTCTCATACTCGGCAGGGAAACAGCATCACGGAGTGGCTCAACTGCCTCGAGGCTAACGTGCACGCCAAGCCTAACCAGGAACAAGGTGAGAATCCTGGGAAAGTAATATGTTTGGTGATAAGGCTAACTAACCTATTCGCTAAAAAGGGGGCAGAATTTTAAATTTTAATGTAAAAATTTGAAAATGACATTTTATTTTATTTTTCAAGCTTTGGAGCCTGCATAAACTACGTGGAAGGCTTGAATCTATCAGTATTTGTCAATATTTCTTTGATAAATTAATAAATAGCCAATAATGCAAGAGAACGTGAAAATGGTCAATTACTGTAAATAATAAATTACGAGCTTTAAAAAAAAATACAATTGCATCAGTCTTTTACTAATTTCGATTAGGTTTTATAAAGGCCATTAAATTTCTCCCAAAAAATACCTCAAATGTTCCAACAGTACCTACTTAGTTTTGTAAAATATTTTTCGTGTAAGTGTCCAATAATCTACCCTACGTAGATATAACTAACTAACTAACTAACCATCACGACATTTCCCCGTAGGGGTAGGCAGAGGATAGAACGCCATACCACTCTGTCCTGACATACTTCCTTTGCTTCCTCTACATTCATACATCTTCTCATGCACATACGCCGATTATTCCGACTTTTCACCTGTCCACTTTCAAGTACTGTCGTTCTTGGTCATGCCATGTCTTTCCCGGCCCTCCTCGGCTTCTACATCCAGGCACACTTGCATTTAAACTTCTTTTAGCCGTTCTTTCATCACTCATTTCTGTTTTTTTTTTCAGTGAGTGGGTCTAACATATCTCCAACGTCGAAAAGAAAAGGCCCAAATCCACTGGAGTCCTATCTCAAAGGCGATTAGTGGGTAATAATATTCACAGACCCACTAGTACTTTACCTGGAGGTATTTGTGACGGTCAGGAAAATGTATTGTAAAAATTGCCATACATATAAAATAAATATATATAGCGTTAGTTCTAATTTACTCTAGGAATACAATACATAAGCAGTCGCCTTCTCCGTATTATCTAATGGGCGAAAGTCATGTAAAAATGATAAAATTGCATTAAGTCATTAATTTAAGAAAACCTTTATAAATAAAATAATATTATAAAATTTTATTGAACATATTGGACGATTCATTATTATATTATTACGGAAATAAATATTTTTTAATTTTTAAATTGTGTTTTATTGAATTGTGTTTCATTGATTACAATTTGACATCTCAACCGAGACGAGAAATTTGGAAGGGAATATGGATAACTAGGCGTTAACAGGGCTTATGACCTGTCATTGGCTGGGTTAAGTGGCCACTTGATGTTTTTATTTTAGTGCTTTCACACAAACATCATTGTATAGATTACGCAGAGAACATCACAGTCTAAGCTTAAATCGAGAGGCGCACAGTTTACACCCGCGCTGTGCAAGCGGGTTTCCTGCAAGGCATCGGACCATCCCTATTACAACATACATTACAACATTTATATTACTACATTCCCCATTTCACCTAGTATTTAATATCCAATATACAGTATAAAAATGGCGCGACGCTTCATATGTGAACACTCTCTGTCATACATTGAGAAAAGATGTCAAATTGTAATTATTAGCCCGTAATGGGTGAAATCCAGTTTTTGTCTACAAATATTTGGACACACTCAAAATGTTGTTTATGAATATTATTGATATCAGAATGCTCGCTTGTTGAGTTTTGAGAATAAGTGTCTGAGAAGATTCTAGGCATTAGGTGGTTTGACTTCATAACCAACGCTGAAGTTAGGGCAACAACTCCAATATCTGGAGTCGTGAAGATGCGGCGTTGGACCTGGCTGGCCATGTACTCCGGATGTCTCGGGAGAGCCTGAACCCGAGCTGCCTCTTCTTTACGCCTGCAGGATCCCGCCGTCCTGGCAGACCGTCGATGACCATCCTACGGAAATGTATTCGGCGGAGCTGATGGTGCGGGCCTGACGTGGGAGAGGAGAGAGAGAGAGCTGCTGGTGACAGAGTCTCCTGGAGGGATCTAGTGATGTCCACATGCTCCACATAGAAGCGAACGTGGCGAAAGAAGA
The DNA here is from genome assembly GCA_022494985.1 of Micrasema minimum. NCBI lineage: Eukaryota > Metazoa > Arthropoda > Insecta > Trichoptera > Brachycentridae > Micrasema > Micrasema minimum. Next base: position 40,177 of record JAGVSP010000647.1, read on the forward strand.
AGAAGAAGATTGATATCCCAACAGAGACAGTAAACTCTGGAATCGAATGTGGATTATCTAGGCGTACAGGGATTATGACCTGTCATTGGCTGGGTAAAAGTGGCCACTTGATGTATTACAACATTCCCCATTCCGCCCATCATTTTATGTTTTAAGGGGCTACTAGGCCCACCCTTTGTTAATTGTAAAATGAAGTAAGCGCCCGGATGAGCGCTCGTAAAAAACACGGTCGCGCCGTTTTGTTTCATTATATTTCAAAAATCTACGATAATCTTTAAAATGTTTTACAAATTTTAATCGCTCGATAATGCACTAGATATAAAATCTACTACTATTGTTTTAATACAATTTTTTTTTAAAATCTTTTATATTTTTGTACTTATATGTACTGTTTTTGTGTTATGCATAAAATGTTATTAAAAACAGGGGGTTTCTTTAAATTAATTGTGATTCAACGAAATATTTAAATAAAAATTTAGTCCGATAATTCACTAGAAAAAGAATTAATAATTACGTCATATTTTTTTCATTTTTATTTAATGAACCATGAAGTACAAGGGAATTTTGCCCTGACGTACATGAATGTATGGGGGACCCCGTAAGGGGCCTTAACGGGGAAAATTCTAAATTGTATATCGGTCGATAACGAATTATTACATTTTATCCAAATTTGCTCCATTGCTTCTGATTTGGGATTATGTCTTAGGGTTGGGATTAAGAATGAGTTACCTGATATGGTCGATAAAATCGAAAAATTAAAAGACAGTAAATGAATGAGATTTAATCACGTGTAAAAGTACAATAATTGTACTTTTATAATGGGGTATGTAATATAACTATCATACATTTTTCGTTTTATATCCCGACAGAGATGAGTAAGAATTTTTTCAAATTCAGGAATATGGATATTCGAGCGTTTACAGGGCTCATGACCTGTCATTGGCTGGGTTAAGTGGCCACACTTTATGTACTACAACATTCCCCATTCCCCATTCCGCTTATTAGCGAATATCCACACCAGGTAACATTTTTGATTTTGTATATATGTTACAATCGAAAACCATTCACCAGCGCGTAACTAACTCCATCTATGCATTGATATTGAAGTTAAGTATTTATTTAGCAAAATACTTCATTTTTGTAATTAAGACTCTGACCGAGTTAAATTAATCACTAGTAATCGCCTGCAGATGACTCTTTTTTTTTACGCAATTTATTTATCTTATATTTAGACCAGGAATTTTATACAACATTTTGGGTGTGTTCAAATACTTGTACACAAATCTGTTTTTTTTTCATTTCTATGTGTAGTCATGGTTCTCGGCGTCCTGGACGTCTAGTGTAGACAATCCGTCAGCAGTTTTAGTCAAAACTACGGGACGTGGACATGACTTGGGTTAGGAAGATGCGCGGAACTGGGGGCCGATCTCTTGGCTTGGAGGCAGTTTGTGGAATCCATGTATGATAGGACTATGTATGATAGGTGTACAAATGTCGAAATTAGAGCAGAGTGCAAGGCTTAGATAAGCACTACCGACAAAATTAAGAAGGGGCTTTTACGATTGTTTGGTCATGTGGAGCGAATGAGTGATGAAAGAACGGCTAAAAGAAGTTTAAATGCATGTGCGCCTGGATGTAGAAGCCGAGAAAGGCCGAGAAAGACGTGGCAATACCAAGAACGACAAGTACTTGAAAGTGGACATGTGAAAAGTAGGAATAATCGGCGTATGTGCATGAGAAGATGGATGAATGTAGAGGAAGCAAAGGAAGTATGTCAGTACAGAGTGGTATGGCGTTCTATCCTCTCTGCCTACCCCTGCGCCACAAAATGGCGTGATGGTTAGTTAGTTAGTTAGTTATAATATGCTCCACATACATAATTTGTATTATTTATATTATAATAGGTTCTCGGCGTCCTGGTCGTCAGCTGTTGGCAGTTCATCGGCAGTTTGCGTCGGAGCTGCGGGGTGTGGACTCGACTTGGGAGGATGCGCGGGAGCTGGCGGCCGACCACTTGGCCTGGAGGCAGTTTGTGGATTTCCATACGCTCCACATAGGGAGCGGTATGATATGATGATGCCAAACTAGAAATATATTTAATATAACTAGGAATGTATGTAGATTCTTTGATATATAAAAAAGTTTCACAAATTTAAAATCCGTTTTACAGGAAGCCTTCACATTGGCGTCTCGTTAAGTAATATTTTGTAAAGGACAAATTCTTCTACGACACCTATTCTCAAAACTCAGAAGTCGGCTACTATTGGGAACTAGTCAGATATGTAGTTACATAAATTAATATGTTTTAATAAACATAATTATTGATTACAAGTTTAAAAATAGCAAGGGCAAATAATTGCAAATATTCACTATTAAATTTAAAACTTTCTTCATCCTTATTATTTTATGCAAATAAACAAATAAAAGAGGTCCATTGAAGAGCACCACAGCTTTAAAATATTTTTTTATTGTTTCGCTCATCCGCACTTACTGGTGCATAGAGTAATTAATTGGTACACTAGTAAAAATATCCATTTTGATTTTTGTGACCTTACCAAGAGTCCAGCTTCTTAGCCATTACGCTACGGAGGCCGATAATGATATGAGAAATTTAAGGTTTTAGTTGTGCTGAGTTTGGGGTCAAGGGCTCGATTCCCGACGGGGTCAATTTAAAATAGTTATGTAGATTTTTCACCGAAAAATATCAGGTTTTATTTGGCGTGACTGGTACTGAACTGATTGATCATCCCCTGCCTTCATATTACAAAATAACAAATAATCAAGATTTACTGCTTTCTTGAAACATTTCATAGTGAATTAAGATTAAACAAATCGATGTTTTGTGTTACTATTGGTTTATTCTATAGAAATAGAATTTACCTACACTACCTGGTTTCGGGAGTAAAGTTCTCCCTTCAACTGGTGAAAATACACTTCTTTGACAGTGTCATAACATCGTTTTTATTGAATCATTCCCTGACTTGGTGTTGCGATGCAGTGCCCCTTGGGGGGGGATTACGAACTCACCATTCACTTACAGCTTTTATACCTACATTCTTGGTGACTCTCTTTCAGCGGAGGAAATATAATAGAAAAAGAAAGAAAAAGGAATAGAGGAAAAATATGCAACGCTAAAATAAGAACTCTATGCAGTGTCCTGAGGGAAAAGGGGGCCTATCAACTGCGTTAATTTTATAGTACAAACTTTTTCAAGTGAAGTTAAATCAGGGAGCGGAAGCATCTATCGACTCAAAAGAATGACACGATTCAAATGCCTCATTGCATAAAAATGTATGCATTGCCCTGTGTAGCCTTAAATGCAGATAAGGGAAAGCGATGGTGATGGTGGAGTTAGTAAAATGCTGAGAATGGCGCCGCGCCGTGTCGTAAGAGCACCGCGCGCCGCACTGCGCGCCGCTACTGCGCGCGGCGGCGCGGCGGCGGCGGCGGCGCGGCGCGGGTCACGGGGTGTTTAAGAGCAGCGCGCAACGAGCATACAAAGTAGGCGGCTAGCCGCGCAGCCAAGGGTAGGCGCGGCGCGCTGCCCCACATCGCTTGCGGTGGCGCAAGCCGCGTCCTCGCGCGCTGCCAAGAGCCGGGAATAGCCGCGAGCTGCTGCGCCTGCGCGCGCGCGCTATGACTTGCCGCGCGCGGGCCCTCTGCAGCCAGTAGCAGTCCACTCCTCGTTGGCCCCTCGCTCTCCCGCACCCACCATGCCTGGACTTACCGACCCCGTCGCCTTCCTCAAGGACTTCATCGCCGGCGGCGTGTCCGCCGCGGTCTCCAAGACCGTGGTGGCGCCCATCGAGCGCGTGAAGCTCTTGCTCCAAGTCCAGCATATCTCCAAGCAAATCGCCGCAGACCAGCGTTACAAAGGTGAGCCACATTTACATTTATACTTTATTGGTGACCACACAGTATGCCTATGTGTATAAAAATCATAAGGCGGTTTTCCAGTCATTTGAACCATCGCATCGTTTAAATTACTATTCTTTGACTATCCAGAAAACATGTTTTTTGGACAGGCACTGAAGCGTAAGATTGATCATCTTGTCTTCACGTAATCAGTGATCAAATACACTTTACTTGGTGTACCGATAATGAATGTGTCCTATGCACCGTTAGGGACAGAAATAAGGAAGTTATGGTATGAAAATTGCGTCATCCATTGTAAAACTTTAAAAACATATTTTTTTTTACATAATTTGCATAGATAGATGATAATATTTGCATAAAACTTTAATAATAATTTCGTTAAGTGATTTCAACGAATTTTATTAGTGGACCTTAAGTGTTGTTTTTTTGTGGAAAATTGTGATGAAAACTTCGGTTTTTCGTGTGTTGCTTCAAGTTTTGTCTGTCACATTACTCATTAGTATCGTAAACATTTATATTATCATGTAAATCTTATTTAAAAAAATTACAAATCAAGATAGAAAGTTGGTTTTCCTTGTAATCTCATTTCCATTTATGTGGAAACGTTTTGTTTTCAAACATGAAGTTCACAGCTGTTTCAAATCAGGTCATATTAATAAATTTAAATGTCTGATGTACTATAAGATATCTATGCACTAACTACATTAGTGTTAAGGTACATTTAAAAATGAAAATTTAATATTCGATCTTGAGAAAATCATTGACACTAACGTCAGCAGGAACTTTCTTCCTTATTTCGTATTGAATTGATATTGTTACTTGAAGTACCTTGAAATGGTACCTTCGCTACTTCAAAACATAATAAGAATATTATGTAATTTATCATAAGGTCACCTTATAATATCTATTCACAGTTCGTATCAAAGTACAATATTAATTCTAAAATTATTGACCAACAATAAACAAAGCTTGTCTAAAATTGAAGATGAAAATATTTGTTACATAATTATTATTTGAAATTAAATTTAATGGCATTAAAACCGATAGTTTTCTAAATTTTAAAATTCTATGCGTCTGTCTACAAGTGCTTTCGGTTTTCATTTTTTGGAACATTTGATCAAAGCTAAAACTTAAGTGCTTAAAAGCTTAAGTGTTGAAGTACATATATTTTATATTTTGACGTCAGGTCAAGTGAACAAAGGTCAAACACAAGGATTTTTGCCGCTACAGTGTAACCTCCTGGGTATAATTACATATGATGAAGGGGAAGCAGTGCGTTTGATTCATGATTAATATTATCGAAAATTATGGACCTTTCGTTTTTTATTGTTTTGATTGCATTTGTTCTCTCTATTATTAGTCGATTTTTGTAGATTTTATTGGCATTTTCAAGTACCTTTGTAGGTATTTATTATTTATTTATGAACTGTAGCTCAATCACAGATGATTGTCGACATGCTTAAAAACGTGCTAAGCATTTGACCGATCACAATGAACATACGTTCATATCACGGTCGCGTTGCCAAGCACCATAGATGAAAGGCATACTTTGACAAATATTTCGTTTTATTGCTTTCTCAAATTGATTTAAAGCAAATAAATGGCATGATAAATTGTGCACAAACAATTAAAACTCTAAAACTAAATTATTTTACTTTACTTTAGTTTTGGCGTATTTTCCATATTTAAAGCGGTAGTTAATAATCCCGATCGATAACTTTTAACGGATGTTCCATTGTGATCGCGAAAACGTTAAACATCCATGGCGAGAAATCGTCGAGCACGTCGATAGACATCTGTGATTGAGCTACAGAATCATTCAAGTCCTTATGATACACCCAAATATTTTAATTTTGAGGCTGCTTTTAAATAGTTACTATGCCAGAAAGCAGGAAACAAGTTGTGATTCAAACTTAGGGATTCCAATCCGGAGTTCGCAACTCTATCACTAGAACACAACCCGGTTAAAATAATTTCTGCCGATTTGGGTCTATGCTACCGATAGTGAATGAATTGTAACGTGGTGTGTTTGCCGGCAGGTATCGTCGATGCCTTCGTTCGCATCCCCAAAGAACAGGGCTTCTCCTCCTTCTGGCGCGGTAACCTGGCCAACGTCATTAGGTACTTCCCGACCCAAGCCCTGAACTTCGCCTTCAAGGACAAGTACAAGCAGGTGTCCTGGGCGGAGTGGACAAGAACACCCAGTTCTGGCGCTACTTCGCGGGAAACCTCGCTTCCGGTGGAGCGGCTGGGGCCACTTCCCTCTGCTTCGTGTACCCCCTCGACTTCGCCAGAACCAGGTAAACTGACTAACTGAATTTAACAGACGACAAAATCAAAGGTGTCCTCTTCAAAATCCACCTTTCGAGTTATGAATGTTGAGTGGCCGAAATAACATATTTTAATTCTCAATACAAATCGCTCATTTGTTGCAAAACATCCATAACTCGAATATTTCAGGAGATTTTTGAAGCTCAAATTTTCTTATATTTTTGTAACTATAATACCAATATTGATCACGCAAAAATCTGAAGGAATGGCATTCTACCATTTCGAGGTACAATATTATACAGGGTGTAACAAAACTCGATGTACAAGCGGGAAACTGGTGAATCTACATCGCATTTGGAGACGATTGTGTAATATGACTTTTTAATCTGAGCTTGAAAAAATATTTTTTTTCTTCTCACAAAAGTTTTCATAAGTATGAGATTAAGTAAAATTGCTCATATTCTTATTAAAACGCGTTTTTTTATTTTGTTTTCTTCATGGATAGTGTGAATATGACTAAATACATGATATTTGCCAAAAAAAATCGAAAAAAATCAACTTCGTACTCAATTTTCTCGATAAGGGTCTAATTTTAAAAAAAAAATCTACAAAATCGACTCCAAATATGATGTAGATTCACTGGTTTCCCGCTTGTACATCAAGTTTGTTACACCCTGAATAATCCGAAAATACGAATATGTATTTTAATTTTGCTGAGTAATATTGGTAAAACAGTAACTGTTTATTACTGTTTTACCAATATCACTCAGGGACTCAGGTCTTAGGAAAATTTGGTATAACCTATGCAGATGTGAACGCTATGTTAATGCTTTTCTTGTTTTCATATTGTTATTTCCAACGTTTACAGAGAATCTGCTGCCAACATTGCTGCTTTAGTTCTTTAGATCCGTAGAACACCAAGACAGAAGATTTCCAATATGTTGTCCAATTTTATTTCTCAAAATACCTACACTCAGGTCCGCTGTGCAGCTATCGTTTTGTATTTTTATTTCAGAATAAAAAGTAGGTTTGTGGATGATGATGATAAGTCGAACTTGATCACTACCAAAAAGCTTGCATTCATTTTAAGCATTTCAATATATGTAGATTTAGTCTGTTATGTCATTGCTATGCATTGCATGCATTTTGCTTAAATTTCACGATAAAATAGATTATTGTATTTTTTCAACTGCAATTAATTTGATGACAAAATGACATGCGTCAATAAAAAAAATATCATTGGATATTTTTTTTTTAATAGCCTGACATTCTTGATTATAATAAATGTGACAAAGAGACATTAATTTTAAATATTGCTTGCGTATTGAAAAAGGTTTTATTGCGATTGTTTGTTGTAAGTAAAGGCGAATTATTGTGAAAAATTTTAAACACTTGATGACTTATTGTATTGACATCAAATCTGCAATGATTTATTTATTTTACGCGTTGGTTTATTTGGTAAATGTGTAACTAATGGAGATTTATTGTGATAAGCGAATTTATCTTCAGAAAATTGTTGTGTTTTTATTTTTAGTTTAGCTTGTTGTTTTTAAATTCAAATGCATGTTTTGTTTTTTTAAAGATCCCAGAATCTCCATAATACATACTACCAACATGAACGCACATTAGAATGTGTTACTTAAGCCCGCTATATATGGGACAGTTTACTACACAGTTTTCTGTGCAGTCTGAAAACGGTCCCGTATAAAGCTAAAACTGCATAAAAACTGTGTGCTAGTGTCAGATTTAAGCTGACATGACAGTCAATGTTTTTTATGTAAACGTTTAAGTAGACATTGGTTTATTGTATGCTTTTAAATACGTAAAAAAACAATAACATATTTACATTATTAGCTAAATATACAATTTCCTGAGAGCAAACATACGATAATAACTTACAATCGCGTTTCAAAAATACACATATTTAGCGTGTCTTTTGACAGAAGTTTGACAGACTGCACAGTTTTCTGAACAAGAAACTGTGTAGTTTTCTGAACAAGAAACTGTCCCATATAAAGCGGGCATTATACAATTTAAATGCATGTTGAGCTATTGTATTATTTAGAACACATTTGGTAGGTAGGTATATCAACATATTAGTATGTGCTATTTATTCACAGAAGTGCTGTTTCACGAAATAATGGATAGTTACATGTTGGATGGGTACTTAATACTGCAGACTTATGGTGTTTTGTCTACGACGCCGACGGCTGACAATCGCCCATTCACGGAGAACAAAAGTAGTGCAGAGGTTGGAAGAGGGCTGAGAAAAGCATCTTCTTTGAGCCACTCCGTAGAGTTTGGTGAAGCTCCCCTTTAGATTTTTACCTACCGTTACTGAGGAGCCTGTTGCTGGTTTGCGCGCTGTAGCTCAATCACAGATGATTGTCGACGTGCTTAAAAACGTGCTAATCATTTGACCGATCACAATGAACATACGTTCATATCACGGTCGCGTTGCCAAGCACCATAGATGAAAGGCACACTTTGACAAATGTTTCGTTTTATTGCTTTCTCAAATTGATAAATGGCACGATAAATTGTGCACAAACAATTAAAACTCTATAAAAATTAAATTATTTTACTTTACTTACAGTTTTGGCGTATTTTCCATATTTAAAGCGGTAATTAATAATCCCGATCGATAACTTTTAACGGATGTTCCATTGTGATCGCGAAAACGTTACACATCCATGGTGAGAAATCGTTATCACGTCGCTTATTAGCACGTCGATAGTCATCTGTGATTGAGCTACTGGTATAGTTTTCTTCTTCATACTCTCCAAGTTAAGCTGTATCAAAAGATAAGAGAATCTATATTTCAGTGTGACCTCCTGGATTGAGAATGAAGGATTCCTTGTAAAAAGGCAACGGGCAGACTTACGCAGTATATGACTCAGCATTCAAACCGGCCTCGCTTGATGGCCAATGACCAATGGTTGCTGCACACCCTCACCTCTGTTCCCTGTATTTAGATATGTAGGTATTTATTGAACGTCTTCGTTTCCAGGTTAGCCGCTGATGTGGGCAAAGCTGGAGGCGGCAGGGAGTTCTCCGGGCTCGGAAACTGCCTGTCCCAGATCTTCAAGTCCGACGGGCTGGGAGGGTTGTACCGAGGCTTTGGAGTGTCCGTCCAGGGTATCATCATCTACCGCGCTGCCTACTTCGGCTTCTACGACACCGCCAGGGGAATGTTGCCCGACCCTAAGAACACTCCCATCGTCATCAGCTGGGCTATTGCACAGGTTCTCCTACATCCTATATCCGAATACCACGATTTCAATCATTATTGATAACTGAACCGGGTTGTGGTCTAGTGGTAGATTCGAGGGAATCTCTAGGTTGGAACCCCACTCCAGCACAACTTGTTTCCTGCTTTCTGACACAGTTTATTTCGACTATTTGAAAGCAGTCCCGCAACTGAAATATTTGAGTATATATAAGAACTCAAATGTTTCTTTTTAAATTTAAAAAAAAAAAAAAAAAAAACTTGACAGAAGAAAATTCAAATTCTACTTTCATGACATTTTGAGTGCTGAATTTTTTTTTATTCGCTATTAAATACGAGTAGCTCAAGATCTTTTTCTATGTGTAAACCAATATTTTTTATAATACGTAGTAATTATCAACAGTCCTCTCTCTTTGAGTGATTTCTTCTTCTATTTTCACGAAAAGACCGCGCATTTTAAAAACAACATAATTATCTCTTTTTGATTTGTGCTGCTTAGACGTTTTTACCCTAAACTACCTACGTTAAAGACCCCTCAGTCTGAGAGAGTTTAGGAACCTCAGTGACCATGCTTCGAGTCAATACAGACCAAAAGATATTGAAATATTAAGGGAGCTTCACCAGTTTTCAAGTAGTTTTTTTACTTTGTTTAAATATGCATATTGATGTTGTGTTTTTTCTCTTTAGTGTGTAACAACAGTGGCCGGTATCGTGTCCTATCCCTTCGATACCGTCCGTAGGCGCATGATGATGCAGTCTGGTCGCGCCAAGAGCGAAGTCATCTACAAGAACACCATCCACTGCTGGGGTGTGATCGCCAAGACGGAAGGTCCCAAGGCCTTCTTCAAGGGAGCGTTCTCCAACGTCCTCCGAGGAACTGGCGGCGCCTTCGTGCTCGTCCTGTACGACGAAATCAAGAAAGTCCTGTAACTTGAAACTTAGTCATAAATACTCGATTCACAGAATCGCTAGCTCAATTTCGGTCTTGCGGCTGTAACGTCAATCAGTAATTGATATATTATCAACCTACTAACGTTAGGTGCCCTGACTATTTCCATTAATTAAATTATTAGTATAAATTTACTTGTCGAATGTCGATCAAATGTCGAACGCAAACGATCGACGTATCTCCCTCAAATCGAAAGCATATGACAATTATTCCAACATTTTATTAAAATACATAACAAATTATCAACGTATTTCGACTGAAAATTATTTTTAGGAAACTGTTAAAAACGTGTTAGAATAAAATTATATTTAATGTTGAATTTTAAATTAAAATTAAACTAATGAGACTGAAGAGCTGACTAAAAAATGTAAATATTTCAGTATTAAGACGCACAACATTCAACTGTGATCTTATGTGCGATAATGTTGATGTTATAAATGTCGCTAACAAAAGACTAGAACCTTTAGAAAAAAAATAAAAAATATTTTTTCAAAACTGTATTGTTTATTTACTGACTAAACACAAACTCAAAAAAGGAATATTCGAAGTCTCGTCCATTTCCTTATTATCCTCTGTTTTGTATGGGATACAATTCCATAACTAATACATAATGAATATATATCTACATGAAGATACAAGACGATACAGGGTCGATACAAGCATTTATTTATCTATGATTTTATTTATTTATTTAAAACTTCATGTACAATTGCATAGCAAAAGTACAAGGGCGGGCTTATTGCTTTTAAGCAATATCTTCCAACCAAACCGATTACCGACCCTTCCGATTTTCGTTGATACAAGACTTTAATCGACTTACGAGTGTATCTACATGTAAATATATTGGTGATCCATGCCCAGGGTATGAAGAACAAACTTTGGAAGGAAAAATCTTCATTCATTTCCTGGTCTTTTTGTCCTTTCCCCCCATTTTATGGATAAGAAATGTATGCAATATCGTAATGGTAAGAAAAAACATTTAAGTGATAGGCTGGGATTTACTTATTTTATTTTAACCATCTCAACAGTTTGGTTTCCAAAATAACGATTAAAGGTGAGATTCTAAAAATATATATTAGGCACAAGGTCGATAAAAACAAATCAAATTAAAAAAAATACATATAGTATACATATAACTAAATAATATATACCTAATAGGTATAATAATATACTTAAAATGCATGGTGTAACAAAACTCGATGTACAAACGGGAAATCAGTTAATCTACGTCATATTTGGAGTCGATTTTGTATATTTTTTTGACCCATAGTTTTAGTTTTACAGATTTAGTTTAGTACAAATTATTATTAAATATAATCTATTTAGTCGAATTAATGCTATGTATTAGGAAAACAAACGCAAAAACTTAATTTAACAAGAATTTTTACAATTTTACTTTAATCAACGGTGGAACTTATGAAACTTTGAAAGAAGAAAAAAAACTTTTTGTAGCTTAGATTCAAAAATCATATTACACATTCGACTCCAAATATGTGGATTCACCAGTTTTCATGTTGTACTTCGAGTTGTGTTATTCCATGTATACATATTATTTGTCAATATTAACTAACTAACTACTAGCTGAGAAGAAAGGACGCCACACCATTTTGTCCTCTGGCACACTTTTCCTTGCGTCCTCTCTCATACACGCACGTTGATTGTTCCGACTTTTCACTGTTATACATAGACCAAAGACATGTTAAGTTAACACTAGACAGTAGGGTGTGTCGTTGTTTTCAACTTTCGAATACAGAAACGGTATAGGTCTCAAATGTTGTGTCTTACTCTCAAAATAAGAACGCAATTTTTTTTTCTTTAAATAAATTCGACTTTGGCTCGCTAAAATGCTCTAAAGTTTTGAAAGATAAAAAAAAACTACTTTTTAAATATATTTATATATAATTATTAATATAAGTGTATGTCTGTTGGCTGTCCATAAACAAATATTTAAAAAAAAAGTTGTCAAATGGTCCAGAGATGTGACTGCGGACCCACATACTTATATTCGCGGACCCCCAGGGGTCCACGGACCACAGGTTGGGAAACACTGCCATAGACGATAGATAAAATATAGGCTTGTTCGCAAATGTACGTGACAGTGTGGCACCATACAAAAAAATAACCATAGCGTAAGCTAGGCGTTACACTAATACACCCGGGGGAAAAGTACTATTTAAAATAATCGGGGTATTAAGATATTAAAAGGATTTTTATAATCATTATAGATGGGTTTAAATAAACGTGATTGTTTACCTGTATGTGTGTGTGAAATCTGCCATGGAAATTAATATAAGATTAAAGTAAATCGGGTTATGGCAATTAAAAGAGCTGGGATGCTTTTATGTACCTGTATTTAAATTAAGCGAACATTTGGTTAGTTCCTAAAATTAATTACAATTAATGACTTACTGGCTAATAGGGTCCTTGTCCGTTGCACTTTTCGTATAATCTACACTTTAAACAAATCAGAATCATCACTCACTGAATCGCAGAGAACGGCATAGTCAGGCGGGCGATCTACCAACACCTGAATATGGCCTTGTTGGATCCGAGGACGGAGCTGTGATCTGCCACTTTGGGAGAGGGCGGAGGCTGGGTGCAGCCTGTGTTGTAGGCGGCCAAGACAGGCACGCGTGAACGATCAGCTCGCCTTGGACCGGGCGGCTGATGACGAAGGTCCGTAGAACGCGGCGCGTGTTTTAAAACGACGCGCGCTGCTTGGGTAAACTCCGCGGGGTTGGTTGGAAAACCCTCAAGGAGCACGTGTCTGCGCCCGCAGAACACGCCTTCAGTGGCCTTCACTGGAGAATACGAGGTTTTCTCCACGCAGAGAAAAACCTCCCACTCACTTTACTTTACTCTCGTCACACGGCTCAAAGGCCGGTGACCTACTTTGACAACTCTACGATTCCAACTTATCTGCACTTCTGCGTGCTGGCAAAGGGGTGGTTAGCGCTGTTAGGGGCGGAATTAATTCGGTCTTCCCTTTCTGGCACGACTGTTTATTGGTCTTTCCGTTGTGTCTGTATTGTCCCTTTCTCTCGCGTATTTCGTTACTATTGTAAGTATTTGACTAATATAGCGTTACATATTTTAATTATTTATTCTTACATAATATATCGGTTCTAATTTATTCCATATTATAAGTCTTAACTAACTACTTTGCACTAATCTAGATTTATTACAAGCTAACGATTAATTTTACATTATTACGGTAGGTACATAATCAAACATAAAGCAACGTTTTATTATTTTTTTTCTTCTGTGAAAACAGTTGTATAATACCATTAATTTGGTGTCAGCCGTAAGTTCTTGACATTGATTGTGAAATGAACTTAGCACAATTATTATTAAATTGTTCTCATTCTGCTCTTAAATAATCATAATTGATAATCTCAACCTAGTAACGCATATTTAATGCTCAATTAGCATATGAAACAACCATCAATATATCTGGTAATTTTTTTGTTTGAAAGCAATAATATTATGATGAGCATTTAGCAAAGGTTGGTTCTAGGAATTCCAACACAAGTTTATGTAGGTAATGATTGCCGACCTTTTGGCTAATACCTTTCTTGGTATTATGTCTCAGAAAACCCGGCTGCGCGGTATATTTATAACAAAGATATTAATATTCAGTTGATTCCAAAATAAATTTTAACCTACCCACGTAATGGGGTAATTACTGCAGCTGTTCGCCGGACAAAGGAAAAATTACTACTACAAATATCTATTATTACTCTGGAAAAGTTCTCCCTACCCGGTGTCGGATATTCCACTCGTAATTCATTATGTGGGCTTTCCTTAATTTTGTTAGTATTATATGTGGGTATTTCGAACGGTTGTAAATTCTGAGAAATAGAAAATGAAAAATAATATTTTTATCACTAAAATAATTAGGATATATCAACACCAGGTTTACTTAAGTAGGGGTTTAAGCTTGGCGTTTTTATAAGTAAGGCCCTATATTATTTAATAGTAATTTGCAAAGGAAAGAAATAAAAACCTAAAATATTACGTGTTAAAAATAAGTAGGTACGTTTACGATTTCGAATCGAAAGAATTTAATGTGGCATCACTACACTTATGTTTCTTTAAGTTGGTAGCCATTATGTAATTATCTATGGTTTACGTGTCTGTCATTTGTTTGTCATTCTTTTATTTGGTAAAATTTCCGGTTTTCGCATTGTTTTCGCGTAGTTGTGTGGTGTTCAGAATTAAAGTGAAATATATTTAGGTCGAACATCCATATCTTTCGTATTTATATGTTAAAATAAAAATCATTTTTATTTCTATAATGAATAAATATGTTTATATTTGTTTAAGCGAGCAAAATAAACTTTGCCACACCTGCAATATGTTGCTTTGCGTTTCTTAGAATTTTAATTTATTTATTACCCTCCATTGTTTTATAATAATGAAATCTCTGTGCGCTTTTACATGTTTATTTCGTTATAATTTATCACTAAAAATACTGTAAATTTATAAACTTCATTTTGTATTCCCGTAAACAATATTATTATTTCAATCTTGTGGGATATGGTAGGTATATAATTTCCAAATAAATTCTAAATTGAACACTACATTTTACGGCCTCGCACAAAAACCGAGGCTAATTTTTAGACGTGTTTAAAATACTAATCATATAAAATTCCGTGTGTGTACAAATACGTATGTGTACAATGGACGTACATTGCCATTAATTAGTATGCTAAAGGTTATGCTTTCCTAACAACTAGCCGGATTTAAAAGATTGCCATTTGCTAATCTGCAGCTTAATGTTGTAGTGATTGTCAGTAATTTTAATTCGATTTTCAACAGTTTTTATATCACAATACATCAAGACGTGTAATTTCACATTAAATACAAATTTTGTAGAGAATTCGACAATTAACAAGACATTCGAAGGTATGAATATTTTGTTTTCTATCATTTCAGTTCCTTTGTTACACAAGTTGTTTCAGTTAGGATTCCTCGGAATTTGTCAAAATCAATGTCAAAGAGAAGATGTATGAATGTAGAGGAAGCAAAAGAAGTATGTCAGGATAGAGTGGTTTGTCGTGATGGTTAGTTAGTTAGTTATAGTTAGGTAGTTATATATTTTTTCTTCTAAAATGGTCCTATTCTATGATATCACTGTGACCTGTGTTATCTACTAGTATCGTGTCGTCAATTGGATCTCGCTCTCCAAGTTTAAGTTTATGAAGTGCCGGAATATAACGTAGGAATTTAGTGCTTAAGATTGAGAATCACATCCTATTTGGCTTTTACGATTTCATTTTAATTTAAATCTGAATCGGTTTTTCCATAGACTATAATCAAAACATTAGCTTTAAATACGATGTCAGGGCAGAGATCACCAATATATCTGTGTACGTGTAAATATAGATATATTTATATGGATTTTTGCTGATACAAGGTCAATAAACGCTTGTATTGACCTCTTTACCACCTGTATCTAATGTTGATAAATCCCTGCCCAATACTCAATTAATCAATAGATTACTTCGTTTTCCTGCTGTATTTCACAATTCGGGAATTCTTGAACACAATAGCTGCCCGAGTATACTCGGGCGTAGTCCTTAAAAATTCTTCTTCTTTTTCATACCATATCCGCTCCCTATGTGGAGCGTATGGAATCCACAAACAGCCTCCAGGCCGAGCGATCGGCCGCCAGCTCCCGTGCATCCTCCCAAGTCAAGTCAACGTCCCGCAGCTCTGACGCAAGCCGCTGACGAATTGTCAACAGTGGACGACCAAGACGCCGAGAACCTGATGCCTTGTAAAATAGGCAAGCATGGTTAAGGCTTTCGGGAGGCATACGTAGTATATGGCCTAGCCAGCTGAAACGCCTTAGCCAGATTACAGTAGATACCAAGGGTTGCTGTGTCCGTTGCCTCACTTCTGTGTTCCTAACAAAGTCAAACCACCGCACACCAGTCCTTAAAAATAGTTAATATTATTGCAATTTTTAATTTGTTAACTAATTATGACTATTTTGAATTTCTTTACAATTGTATTGTGTAAAACAGGCAACATTTCATATTATCAATTACAATATACTATAAAATATATTCCGTAAAAAAGTATAAGGTACAAACATTTTTTCAAAATCTGTTTTAATTTACATGCCTTTTGCTCTCCTAACGTCATTAAGTAATGAATTCATGTTACTTTTGTGTTAAATGCTATTACGTGGTCTTTACAAAAAGTAACACGTCTTGAGGAAAATATCGTAATTCAATGTCAAAGATTTATTTGTTTTCATATCAGCATGTATGCAAATTAGTAACATATTATTTTGTTTAGCTAATCCAGTTGTACCTTCACTTTTTTAGAATTTAAAACACATTGAAATTATTAATTGTAATTATAATTAAGCGTAAGACTGATCATCTTGCCGATACACTGCACTTGGTGTACCAATGCACCTGTGCACCATTAGGTGCGAATAAGGGAAAAGTAGTAGTAATAATTAACATAATATATTCGGATATAATATATCGCCTGTGGAAGTTCAGTACCGTATATACATAAGCCATAGATTAAAATGTTCAGGAGGTACAAAAAACGTAGGATTTGCTAAAATTTTTGAGAAAAATATATATTTGCTATAGTCTGTTAAATATAGCTCGATTAGAATGACAGCTGTCAAAATATTTAATTTTTTAAATTTTAAATGGTTTTAAAGCTGATTTTTTATATAATATATACATATATATTGATTTGATAAGTGTAGCATTCCAGATACTAATGGTTTTTTGTTTATTAATGTACTAAATCACTCGTTAGACGTCATTTCATGGTATTATTTGTTTGAACCAAGTCCCATACAATCGTATCAGACTTGATTCATACAGATTCTAACGTGACGAACTGTCATTCTAATCAAGCTATATTTTAAGGACTATAGTACATGTTAATTCAAATAAAAACTAAATACATACATAAGTATGTGTATCATGTCATGATATTGCTTCTTAATTTAAATGAAAAATATTTATTTGCTGTGTTGACTTTGACCGATTGCATTCAAAATTTGAATGTAATCAATACACATTTTTTGCTAAACAAAAAATTATCTTGTTAACTTAAATAACTAACCATCACGGCATTTCTCCGTAGGGGTAGGCAGAGAGAATAGAACGCCATACCACTCTGTCCTGACATACTTCCTTAGCTTCCTCTACATTTACACATCTTCTCATGCACATACGCCGATTATTCTGACTTTTCACATGTCCACTTTCAAGTACTTGTCGTACTTGGTCATGCCATGTCTTTCTCGGCCTTCCTCGGCTTCTACATCCAGGCACACTTGCATTTAAACTTCTTTTAGCTTGAATGCAGTTGAAATGCGATCTCTCAGGCGAATGTGTGGTAAGACTAAGTATGATAGGTGTACAAATGTCGAAATTAGAGCAGAGTGCAAGGCTGAGATAAGCATTATCGACAAAATTAAGAAAGGTCTTTTACGTTGGTTCGGTCATGTAGAGCGAATGGATGATGAAAGAACGGCTAAAAAAATTTATGATGCAACTGTGCCTGGATGTAGAAATCGATGAAGGCCGAGAAAAACATGGCATGATCAAGTAAAACAAGTGCTTGAAAGTGGGCATGTAAGAAGTCGGAATAATCGACGTTCGTGCATGAGAAGATGTATGAATGTGGAGGAAGCAAGAGAACTGTGCCAGGATAGAGTGGTGTGGCGTTCTATCCTCTCTGCCTACCCCTTTGGAGAAATGGCGTGATGGTTAGTTAGTTATTCTAAATGCAATGATTTTTTTAATGAAATTGATTATTTTGTAAAATAATCAGCATCATTTATAACATTCGAGTTGAACAAAAATTTTATTTCACCCATCTTTCCTCTCCTTCACCACTCCGTATCTTTCACCAGCGACATATCCATAAATCCATAAATCCAAGCTTTTTATTTTGCTTGGCAATCGGTGTTGCGATACCACTCAACAGGTTAAAAGAAAATGAATAACATTGCCATAATGTTATTTATATTTCTACATACACAGATGCGTGTTATATTGCGTATGATTTATGATCCTTCGCATTTATTTGTAGTTTGCGCATAAAATGTTATCTGCAATTTGCTCCGCAATGATTGGCAAGTGTTGAAATTTACTCTTGATTGTATTTGTTGCAGGTAAAATATGAAATTGTTATTTCTGCTGGGGCTTGTCGGATGCCTAGTTCATGTAGTGACAGCGCCTCCCGTGACAACAAAGAAACCGGAAGAGGATCAGGATGGGGCTGAAAATGTGAGAAAATTGCCAGTTTTTCAATCTCTTTACTTTCTATATCTCTTTACTTTTTCACCTTGAAACCTCAGATTCGGATTCAGCAGCCCAAAAACATACAGAATGAATGAAATCAAAACTACCCCAGAACTTTCCAAGTAAATACACTATTTTACTGGACAAGAGATATTTTTTAGCGATATGAGTTTTCAGCGATTAGTGCCTTTGGATCTACATACGTTTGTGAAGCTTTTGTTTCAAAAATGAAATATAATAAAAATAAAAATAGGGCGTCAATAACAGACGTAAATCTGGAAAACCAGTTAAAGTGTGCAACTTCAAGTATTGAAATAGATTTAGAAAAAACTAAGCAAGCGAAAAGAATCTCAAATCTTGCACTGAAAGGAGTAGTCATTGATAATTGGTTTATTTGTAATATTGTTTGAATAATTTTCATTGTTAAAAATATATTTTTTAATTGAAAACAATTTTATGTTGATTACTACAAAAATACATTTTTTGTTGTTGGTTCAATGCGTGTTTTCTTTTCACTATATTTTTTTTTGTATAATGTTTGCATGTTTGGGTAAATTTTGGGCCGTCAATGCGACCCGGGGTGCAAGTTGGGTTGGCCAGGCCTGTTCTATATCAACAATCTACTTTGCCATAGCGGACCACGTACAAACAAAGTTTTAGTTTCATAAATTTGTGTTTCTGTTTTACAGTATGTAGAGTACCACAGGTACCTAGCGCAAGTTGTAGAAGCTCTGGAAACTGACGCCGAGTTCCGAGACAAACTACAGAAAGCGGAGGAGACGGATATTCGGGTAAGGAATAGTCTTTAGCAGCAAGAGAGAATAGCAACTTTGAAAACGTTTTTAAAAACTACCCACCAACTAACATTGGCCCATACCAAGTGAATCATTAATAAAGACTGTTTCATCATTAATATTATATGTTAGGATCTACTTTTTTCAAATCTAAGAATCCTAAACTCAGCCTTATAAGGGCTTGTTATTGTACAATGTCAAATGTTTCCCTCGGCACGGGTTATCCCAGTGAGGGAACATTTAATATATATATTTTTTAAAATACACTATGTACAAGTCCAAATAAATAGCATTTAATACTTTACTAAAACAGAATAACTAATGTACACTAAAGTAAACTAAATATAAATATTATTGGTATCCCAACAGAGACAGAGAAACTCTGTAAACGAATGTGGATTATCTAGGCGTTTACAGGGCTTATGACCTGTCATTGGCTGGGTTAAGTGGCCACTTTATGTATTACAACATTCCCCATTCCGCCCCATCATCTGATAACCATATATGACAAAACTATATATTGAACTCGTCTACAACGCATCACATTACAGAAAATTTCTATGCTGGCGTCATCTGTTGAGAAGATTTGTCTTCTAGTAATTAAAGAGCCTTACCTACACTAATAAAGTTTGATTGCCAAAAAAAAATGCTTAACAATCTTCTCAACAGATTACACCAGCATAGAAATTTTCTGTAATGTGATGCGTAGACGAGTTCAATAAAGTCGTTTTAAAAATTTGTCATATATGGTTATCAGATGATGGGCGGGATGGGGAATGTTGTAGTACTTCAAGTTGCCACTTAACCCAGCCAATGACAGGTCATAAGCCCTGTAAAACGCCTAGATAATCCACATTCGTTTCCAGAGTTTCTCTGTCTCTGTTGGGATATCAATAATATCTGATATCAGCCCAGCATGGGTATAATCCAGTAATTTGTCTACAAGTACACGTTCAAAATGTTGTTACAAATATAAATAAAACATATTTTATGGACAAGATGAAGAACCTTGAACTCTGAGATTACTAAAAATAATTTTGTATGTGACAGACATATCTTGAATTAATTAAATCATTCCTATACTCTTGGTTAAAGGTCATAATTAAATATGAACAAGATTTATGTAATAATTTGTGTAAAAAGCAAGAAACTTAACTGTATGCAAAAATTTAATACACTATATTCATTATCTTGTTTATCTAACTATTATTTAAAATTTTAATATAAATTTTTTATAAGTGGTCATTTTTTTGCAATTAAAAATAATGGCTTTCTATCCTGTTGAGATTTCAAATCCCATATCAAAACTAAGATTAAGGTATACAGGGTGTAACAAAACTCGATGTACAAGCGGGAAACCAGTGAATCTACATAATATTTGGAGTCGATTTTGTAGAATTTTTTTATTTTATTTGACCCATAGTTTTCGAGAAAATTGAGTACAAAATTGATTTTTTTTCAAATTGTTATCAAATATCATGTATTTAGTCAAATTAATACTGTCCATACAGAAAACAAAAATAAAAAAACGCGTTTTAATAGAATTTGAGCAATTTTACTTAATCTCCCATACTTACAAAAACTTTTGTGAGAAGAAAAAAAAAATTTTTTCAAGCTAAGATTAAAAAGTCATATTACACAATCGTCTCCAAATACGATGTGGATTCACCAGTTTTCGGGTTGTACTACGAGTTTTGTTACACCCTGTAGATGACTGTACCTTTGAAAATGGCTGGGTGTAGAAAATATGACGGGCACTTGCAGGGCCAACTAGTGTAATTGGAATGAAACTTTCAGAGTGGTAAAATTGCCCACGAGTTGGATTTTGTGAACCACAACGTCCGCACTAAGCTGGACGAGTTGAAGCGCCAGGAGCTGGAGAGGCTGAGGCACCTGGCCACCAAGCAGTTCGAGCTGCAGAACGATCTGGACACGGACCACGCCAAGGTCGGCGTCCAACTGGAGCACCTCGACCACAATAATCCCCACACCTTTGAGATTGAAGATCTGAAGAAGTTGATCATGAAGACCACCGAAGATCTGATGGAAAAGGATAAGAATCGAAGAGACGAATTCAAGGTAGCTAGTTCATTTCATATAAGAAATTAGTCATGCGTCTATAAAACTATATTTAGTAGTGTGGCCCATATTAAATATTAAAAATTTCAAAACTAGTTTACATGTCTGGGCACAATTACACCCACAATTTTTTTTATCAGTGTTAAAACAAGTATTCAGGTAAAGTTTGAAGCTAATATTCTAATTGGAAGACAGTGCTCAAAGGTATTTAATATTAAAAAGAAATATGAAAAAATCTGGCATTTCGAGGGTTGTTCTAAATTAATTACAACTACCTGGGAAGTAGTAAATTAGTTTATTTCATAGTATAATATTGATGATGAATGGTAACTAATTAAATCTAGATATTGGTTCTAAATCTTTGACACCTGTCAAGAATATAGAGTCCGCTTGACGTGTTATAGTAGATGACAAAGCCATATTTTCTCAAAAAGTTAAAAATAATCACTTGAATAAAAGCACTCCTCACAAACAACCATTGATAGTTTTAATTTTTTCAACTCTTTAACACATTTTTCTTGGTATTTCTTTCACAATTTTTTTTTAATTTTATTTTTTATATGGGAAAATTACAAAAATTTTAAAACCATGGAGACGTTGAGCATAGCCTTTTATTCCACCTAGGACATTGAAATTTTAGCACTTAACTACTATCAACTACAGTAAAAAACTTAGCGGGTGCCCTGAGGTGTAGGGTAAATTTAACATTTTTGGGCCACCCTAAACTCACGAAAATGAAACCATAGATTTCATACGAAGCAAAGCAGTGATCAGACCATAGCCAGCAATATTCTTCTTTATCATCCACTGCTGGACATAGGCCTCTCATGTTAGTCCTCTGCTTTGTGTCCTGGGCCTCGAGCTGCCATCTGGATCCTGCGGTACTTTTTATAACGTCTGTCCATTGTCTTGGCGGTCTTCCTTGCAGCTCTAGGTCTCCAGCTAAGCAGGCGTTTTGTCCATCACTCATAGCCAGTAATATTACAAGAAGAAAATAGTTGACAAAGTGATTTAACAGTTTTGGTTATTACCATGCATACTAACAAGTCTAGTTGTCACTGAATTGGTAGGCTATCAATAGCGAATCAGGCCCCTTGTGTTCTTCTTTATAGAGCTGTGTGGATGTGGATTTAATGTCCTAAAAAATTATTATATTTGCTATAAAATAGCCAAGATCAAAGTTCCATAATAGTACATGGATATTTCAGCTTATCATTAACTTAAGCTTTTATTTCCGGTCAATCCCAATTCAATGGTCGTCGTTATGGCGTCATAGTATTGTTATGGAACTACCTCTAATATTAAAATACAAAACTATATAATTTATTATGTAATGTTTTCAGGAATATGAAATGCAAAAAGAATTTGAAAAACAACAGAAACTGCAAAACTTAGATGAGACTCATAAAAAGGAATATGAGAAGGAAATTCACGACATGGAAGAAAAACATAAGAAACACGAACCGGTAAGTTTCAAACATAAATTGTAAGAAAGAAAAGTAATCATTTTGATTGAACAGTTACCATTACTTGTCACTAAATCGGCATATAATATATTTTCAAATTCAATAATTAAGAGCCAAAATTTAATTATAAAGACAATAATTTACAAAACTAAACATTTAAGAAAAATATTTTCACAATATAAAAAAGAGCAATTTTTTAAAACTTTACTCAACCACAAATCAAGTCCAATACACTCATAGTTCCTATGTACGATAAGTCCACTTTGGGCAAAATGTTGGCAAATATTTGTTTGTCAAAAAAATGGCATTAGTCCATTTAATTTTAGATTTAAAGTTTTGTTGTTGAAACAAAAACAGCAGTGTCCAATACAAAAACGGCAGAATGGCAGAACTAAACAAACGTTTTTTCATGATTACCAACAATTTAAAATGGTGGAAACTGCTGTTTTTGTTTCTATATGCCTCAACTGTAGTTACAGATGCTGGGGTAGATTTAACTAACTATTTAACTAACCATCACGCCATTTCCCCGAAGGGGTAGGACTCTGTCCTGGCATACTTCTCTTGCTTCCTCCACATTCATACATCTTCTCATGCACGCACATTGATTATTCTGACTTCTTACATGCCCACTTTCAAGCACTTGTTTTACTTGATCATGCTATGTCTTTCTCGGCCTTCCTCGACTTCTACATCCAGGCACCGTCGCATCATATACTTTTTTAGCCGTTCTTTCATCATCCATTCACTCTACATGACCGAACCATCGTAAAAGACCTTTCTTCATTTTGTCGATAATGCTTATCTCAGCCTTGCATTCTACTCTAATTTCAACATTAGATTTCCTTATTAATTTTCCTTCCTCTATCTTGCACCAAAGATTATATTAACATTTTGAATGTGGACAAATTAACTGATTATACCCACGCTGGGCTAATATCAATCATTATTGATATCTCAACAGATACAGAGAAGCTTTGGATATGAATATTTGAATTATCAAGGCGTTTACAGGGCTTATGACCTGTCATTGGCTGAGTTAAGTGGCCACTTGACGTTTTACAACATTCCCCATTATATATGATTATCAGATGATGGGAATGTTGTAATTTATATTATGGATAATTTATATAGCGCCGTTTTCGTATAAATATACCTCAAGGGCGCTTCAAATATTGAATTAAAAGAGAAATTTAAAGTGAATGAAAACTCAATTTCTGAGTAGAAAATACAATCATCAAAATTAATCAAAAGATTTAGAGAACAAATGGGAAGCAAAAGTTTATTTTGAAACATCACTTCACTCTCACAGTTGCGCACTTCTGGTGGGAGAGCATTCCAAGCCACAGGCCCCGCAACAACCGCAAAAGCGCGCTAACCTAAATTTTGTGCGCTGATATACGGATCGGTACTAAAACCCTGCCTGTAGCTGTAGATGTAGCTGATCGAAGTGTGAGACGTGTTTCAGCTAGTTTATCTGGAATACAAAGCTCTTTTAAATACTCTGGAGCGGTATCATGCATGGCTTTGTACATTAGCCAACGGA
This sequence comes from Micrasema minimum, assembly GCA_022494985.1. Lineage (NCBI taxonomy): Eukaryota > Metazoa > Arthropoda > Insecta > Trichoptera > Brachycentridae > Micrasema > Micrasema minimum. The sequence continues at coordinate 64,678 of JAGVSP010000647.1, forward strand.
GTTTGTATTCTACCCTTTGTGGAAAGCGCAGCCAGTTAATAATTGATGCATCTAGGGTCTCCTTGACCCAGCTAACAACGTCTAGATAACAAAAAAATTCATATCCAGAACTTCTCTCCAGATCTTTTGAGATATTAATAAATCGATTGAAAATTAGACTAAAACTTCCAACCGGACGGTGGCTGCCCATCAAAAGTTTACCTTAGAACTAACTCAGCACATTATATATATCTATTCCTGATCATAACTAATTATATACTTCACAGCGGCACAAAGCAGTTTGGTCAACATTAACCGCACACAGTGAGATGTGAAAAGGACGGTGTAATGAATTGGGCGGATAATGAAATGAAAATTTACAAATGAACCCCACATCATACAGCTACACCACCCCGGCAGCCGTCAGCAGCTGGAGTAGGTTTGGGAGAAACAGTACCACATGGACAGCCAAGCATTCGATCCTAAGACATTTTTCATGCATCATGGTAAGAACGGCCGCTCAATCTTGTCGTAACCTCATTCCTTCCTTACTTCCAAAGCTACATCACCCCGGCAGCCGGAGCCATTTGCAAGAGGTTTGGAAAACCCAGGCCCACATGGACTCTCAGGACTTTAATCTCCGTGCATTTTTCCAAATTCAGGGTAAATATTTATACTTTATCGAGTGCGGTAGTACAGTGTTTGTATTAGGCTCTAAACTAACAGACACACTTTGCACTAGAAACACATGTGTCCCAAAAAACTATCCAAACAAAAATTAAATAACTTGTAAGATTATTAGAAACTGCATATGCGGACATATAGAGCACATGGGAGATGATTCCGTAATCTACTGAAACACACCCAAAATTCCTAAAAATTCCCAAGGGTGGAGATAACATTTTACATACCACCTATACCGGTACACTCACCACTCAACTGCTTTCGTTTCGGTCAGTGAGTCACGGTAATCCGACCCTTGTCCAATTACGTTACGTACGTATAAGGATGTCCCCATATATGTTTCAAATACAACTCGATTATTATTTTAAAATTTTGAAAAACTTTGAGGCCATCGTCGGCACGAGTTACAATTAAATTGTAACACATATGAAATTTCGTATCTGATAGGGCCCATAGTAATACATGAAACGAAATTCATACCGGTATTTTCATCACACTTGCAATCTTAAATCAACACAGGTTTAGCTTGTTTGAAAACAATCGGTAGAGTTGTGCTGGAACTGAAAAAAAAGAACTCAATAGTCTTTAAAACCGAGTTTGTTCTCTTCTACTTGTCTACATAAAATTATGACATAATAAGTGTTGTTTACATATAAAATGTTGCATATCGTATAGTATCGCAGTAGTATATGTAGGACTACAAGGTACTGTAATGTCTATTGTCCAATGAGTTGGATATTCCAATACCCCCATGCAAAACAATTGCAATACAGATTACTGCAATACTGTAATATAAGAGGACTTTTTGGGACCGATTCCGTAGGTCTGTGATTAAACTCCGTAATATAATCTCGTAGAGTGAAATATAAAATACCAGCTGTTTTTTTGTTTGTTTGATTGTAGATGTAAGAGTATAACACGTAGTGTGTTAATGCTTACCACACGCACGAGAAAAGCCAGGGTGGTAGTGGTTTTATAAACATACAGTCTGTCCAAAAAGAAAGGAGGCGGGGCGCGGATTTTAGTATTAAACTCAAAGATATTGCTGTCTCTTTTTTGCGGCAGTTGTTCTGTTGGTTGGCTACAATGCCATTACTAATTAATGTCAGGGTCACTTGAAACGTTGGAGAGAGTGGTCGTTTGTCCAAATGAGTTCCGTGTACGCGAAGCACTTTGAGGCAGTCTTCCTGTGTTTCCATATATATACTAAGAAGGAACTTCATATATAAGCTATATGTTACTAACATATTAGAAAACTCTTTTCACCCAATGATTGGATTCGTACGAAAAATGCTCCAAATATATAAATGCAAATCTTTTGAAATTTGACTAATAAGATGTACGGAGATATACCAGGATAAGTGAAGAATGTGTCTGAAAAAGACAATTACGCCCGATGCAACGAAGCCATCATCCTGATGGCTGCATGCCAATCTTCCTTGAACGTAAATCCATCAAAAACGGTCTTGTGTGACAGAAGAGAGACTTGCAGGAAAGCGTGTTTACAAGTTGTAGCAGCTTACGAGGGTATTTGGAAGATATGGTTATATGATAAATAAGTAGCATAAGTAATTAAAGAAGTAAAACGTGATAACGTGACTAAGGGGAATTCCTTTTAGAATTCAAAATTAACATTATAACATTCACATAGAAACAATAGTTAACAACAAAGCTTGACAACAATGATAGATTTATTATGCGGTATTATGAAAATCATTTAAAACATAAAAATACATTTAGCATCACTGTTTCACAACATAACGTTCCTATCGTCCAGCTCCCGCATCTTGAATACTGCACTACTATTTTGGTCTCCTATGTACAAAAACTAAATATTGATAAAAACGGTAATTTTTTTTATATTTAAACAAGGTTGAATATAAATTTCATTTGCGTATCCTAAATTAATAATAGCACTCATTAAAGATTTAATAAACCTTGAATCCCTTGCACGTTAGAAGAGAAACATCCAATGATCAGAGTTTGCTTTGATAAAATTGTAAATAACAAATATGAACTCTCACCTGAAAATTTAATTAATCTACATTCTCTTTCCCCGTGTCCCTCTCCAGGAACCAACTAGAGAGCTGCCTAAACTTTTCACCTACCTAAAGTTAAAACACATCACAGAAATAAATCGAAGTACACGATTCCATCGAATTTGTAAGGCGTTTTGATGATAAATATAAATAGCTTAGATATGAATAATACCCACCATATAACAAATATAATAAGGAAACTTAAAGAACTTACAGACGTAAGATGACAAATATTTAATTTACATTATCAGTAGATTGCTTATTAAACTGTTTTAAAAAGCTATCCCTTGACTGCGGATACATATAATTGGATGGCAGGCAAGTTATTGTTAATTTATTTGTTATAATTTATATTATTTATTACCAGTACATCTGCTTTGGTTTTTTGTTTTGTATCACCGAAAATAAAATAAAATAAAATATGGCAATGATCTTGCTACAAGTTGAGAGGAGGCGAAAAAATCTAGTTGAAAAGGATGCCATCGAAGATGCCAGGGCCATTTATCAAATGCTAAGCGCGATTACAACTGTTTACTAATTAATTGCGCCGATTGTCATTTTCAATGTATGTTGATGTAAAAATATTTAAAAAATAAAATCTTAAAAAATCGCGCCTTCTGTCTTGTGGGACTGATATTGACTGACTAATAGAAGTAACAAATTAATATGTTGATATATGAGTGAAAAATAAAGTATGTTTTGTTTATATTGTTTTTTTAAAGCAGTGCATTCATCATATAGATATACATCACTTATAGTTTTGTAGCCTTGTAGACAGAATTTTAAGTGCAATAATTGAGTGTCCATTTTCAAAGTTCATCTTGTCCATTTTTTATTTATTTTTCAAACTAAATATAATGCAATGCTCTATCATATTTAAGGAGACACTTAAGTCTTTTAGAGGTCGGTATTCATTAATTTATCCCTTGCAATGGTGCATAGGTAGTAGTTATACCAGTACAGTGTATTTTGATTATTTTATTACATGAAGGTAAGATTATCAGTCTTACTCTTCACGCCAGTCCACGGTATCATACATGAAATGGATGTTGTTACACAATAACCAGTTCAGCGCCATTTCAATTTTCTTATATTTTAAAGTTTTTACCTAGATTATCATGCAGTTTAGGTTCTTGAAGTGAATAATATTGAATTTCGGAGGTTCAAAAATGAATAAAAAACCTTTGGTTGTCTGTGAAGTCGGTTTACGGACGATAATTTTACGTGATATCATAAGAAAACATTGATGAAAAATAGCATACTTTTATGAATTGAATTGAATTATTATTACTGAATCATTATTTTGTAAAATACAAAGCAGGATTTCATTGAAAATTACAATTTTTTCCATAAATTATCATTTTTTTGCACTCGTTAATTCAAATATTTGTTTACTCAAATTATACAAATTAATTACAAGTAACAATGTGCTATTAACAATTTACTTACAACTGTAGCTTGTGTACTGCTGCTGTCTCCCTTCTACTCGGGACGCATCGGCCGATGGAGTGGAAGAGAGATATATGCGTCACAAACTGAACGCTTAGGCCGATCGTGCCTCTATCGCTTGTTCTGTGCTCTCGCTTGCACACACTCGGCTCAGGCGGAACGTAACAATGAGTCATGCTTTTTCGTGTGTGCAGCCGGCGTTCATCAATTTATTAGACGTTATCCACGTCAAAATCATTTGCGATTCTTGTGCAAAGCTTAGACCCTGACAAAGTGTGATTTGGCGCTCGATTGATTACTGCAAAACACCGTCCAAATATGAATGTGAAAAGCTATATTTAAAAATAAATATTTCGTGTTGGCTCCCACGGGAATCAAACCTGTGACCTCATGCATGGTAGCCCACTGCACCACACTCAATGTAACTACTGAAAAACATTGTCCAATACCATTTATAACAACTCAAATGTTTCTTTTAAGATTAAAAATAACACAAGAATTCACTAGAAGAGACGTTTCCATACAAATTTTCTCAAGGTTCCTAGGGTTAATTTCATAACACCACTTATCAAATTCCACTGTCTAAAGATTCCAGATTTAGGCCAATACACGTAACGTGTGACGTAGATGTCTAGTGATGTAGATGCCTATTGATGACGTAGTGAGTGACGTAGTGGGTAACTAGACACGGTAGTATTTTTCAAGTATGGAATGTCACTTCTCTGAAATTCTTGTTGGAACTTGTATGCACGTTTTGTGAATATGTATCTCAAAATAAAGCAAATGCAATAATGAATAGTGTATTTAAAAAAACAAATATGGATGTAAATTTCCAGACGTGGATGGGAACGGTGTGTGGGACCAAGTGGAGGTGAAGGCGCTCTTCATCAAGGAGCTGGACAAGCTGTACAACAGCGGGCTTCCCGAGGACGACATTCGGGAGAGGCAGGAGGAGATGGAGAGGATGAGGGAACACGTGTTCCGGGAGTCCGACACCAACCGGGACGGCTTCATCAGCTACGAAGAGTTCCTGATGGAGACCCGCAAGACAGAATTCGAGAAGGACGAGGGGTGGAAGGGTCTGGACGAGCAGCAAATCTACACCCCCGAGGAGTACCATGATTTTGAAAAGAAACGTCTTGAAGAAATCCAACACATGGTTCAGCAAGGCTTGGTTTGTTAAATATTTCTTATTTATTTATTCTTGAAGAACTCTCTACAATTATAATGTAACATCATTTTAAATTAGAATTCATTGTCAAACCCATGGGGTATATTGTACCCCATACTTTACAGTATGTTTTTCATTTTCAAGGCGATCTGAGCTGAAAATGTTGACTAATAGTTGGTTGATTCGAAATTTTAATGCCTTAAAAAGCAGTTGAATGTTAATGTTTTAATGATTTTTGAATATTTTATGATGTATTGGTTTGGTACATATTAAAAGAACATAATAAACTTCCATCAAAGCAAGCATAATGAAACGTCTCAAAATATTTACAGTATTTGATAAGTAATCCAGTAAAATCAGTTCTTTCGTAAATTGCATTTAAAAATGACGTTGATTTTTATAGTTTGAAAACTCGACTCACAAAAAAAATGTGTTGAACAGTTATTAAAATGGAAATGTTATATTGTTAATCCAATATTTTATGTTGTACTGGATTGGTATCATATTTTAAAAACATATAAATAACTCGATTATAGTTCGCATAAGGAAACATCTTGAAACCCTTCGACACACCACTGCACTGTTGCCGGATGATAAATCTGGTGGCAATTGTAAGTGACATTCAGTTAACCAGGTTCCTAAATATTTATTTTGGCAGTTTATTATCTTAATAATTTATTTAAATTATTTCAGGTTCCTCCTCAGCCCGGTGGTTACCACGGACAAGCTTACCACGTGAGTATTGTCTGTTATACTGTTTTATTTAGTTAAAATCAATGGCTTCAGTTTTTTTTCTACTATAAAGTAAGTGTTATTCTTCCATAAACATTCAAAATGCAAGCCACGTATTCATGTACATGTTTATCAAAAATTGTTTTCATATCTCAAATACAAATGACACTACACATTTTAGAATGTCAGTGGGTTGAACTATTTATTATGGCCGTAAGAAATGTTTAACAGCCATATATATGTCGAGACTCAATTGCGTTATGTGTTTTATAACATTTTAATTGACTTTTTACAGCCTCAACCGCAGTATCATGATCAACAATACCCACAGCAGTATCATCCCAACGCCATACCGCAGGGGCAATTTCAGCCCTCCCAAAACTACAATCAGGGGCAAGTTCCCCATCCTCAGGGGCAAGCCTACCCACAGCAAGGGCAAGGGTATCCGCAGCAGGGTCAGGCCCACCAACAACAAGGGCAAGCCTACCCGCAGCAGGGTCAGGCCCACCCACAACAAGGGCAAGCCTACCCGCAGCAGGGTCAGGCCCACCACAACAAGGGCAAGCAAGCCTACCCGCAGCAGGGTCAGGCCCACCCACAACAAGGGCAAGCCTACCCGCAGCAGGGTCAGGCCCACCCACAACAAGGGCAAGCCTACCCGCAGCAGGGTCAGGCCCACCCACAACAAGGGCAAGCCTACCCGCAGCAGGGTCAGGCCCACCCACAACAAGGGCAAGCCTACCCCCAGCAGGGTCAGGCCACCCACAACAAGGGCAAGCCTACCCGCAGCAGGGTCAGGCCCACCACAACAAGGGCAAGGCAACCGCAACAGGCGCAAGGTCACCACCCACAGCAAGGCAGCAACAGCCAGCTCAGGTCCATCCACAGCCCGGCCAAGGTCACCCACAGCCTGGTCAAGGTCAACCGCAGCAGCAACAAGAGCAGGTCCAACAATCTCAGGGTCAAGCCCCCGCGGTTCCAGTCCAGAATTCCCCGAACCAGCTGCCTCCGAGTCATGATCAAGTAAAGCCTGTCGATACCAATTCTCAGGCAGCTAAAGTATAATCAAGTGTTCTTCATAGCGAGGAAGTACGGCTTATATACATTTTTCTATTCATTAAATTTGTCGATCAATATTATCTCCATACTGTAAAAACCAAAAGACGTAAATTTCTCAGACTACCGTTTTGCAATAACTTTTTTAGCTCCATCCACATACTTATTCAATTCGCTAAACAATAAAACTCTTCATTAGATGGCTTCAGTTATCTATGCTTATGCATACATAGATAAGTCTAAGAGCACAAATCTTTAGAGCTGTTTTTCTCAAAATTATAAACCATACAGTTAGTCGATTTTTGCAGTGTATGATGTAGTATTATCGAATAATATGAAATTCTAAAGACGTGGTATTTATATAATGTCTAGTAAAAAATCCTCAATGCTATATTCATTATGGATGAGATTTCATGTAAATATTGAGATTTCTATTGTATGTATGTAGTTAGCCGATATTAATCAAATCAAGTCGATAAATTCCTTAATATCTAGGACGATGTTATGTTGACATTCCATTCACTAAATTATTTTATAGAATGTGTCTATCTATTTTATATGTCCGAAAAATTTATACTTAAATCCAGTAGGTAGATTGTTACTAACTAAAGTTAAATATATATATACAAATGTTCTTCCACAATACCTTCCTATTCTTAGATATTATCTAAATGTAAAAAACGCAAAATTAAAATAAAAATTAAATAAATTTGTTAATATAAGGTGGTGCACGAAATGGGCAATATTAAAAATGGTAAATTTTTGGACATAATTAATAAAATCCTTTATTCTTTTTGTAGTCTTTTTGCAATCTTCCGTACTTGCAACTATATTACTAACTGCATCAGTACGACACAAAGGCAGATCTATTTTCATGAAAAATGCACAATTAAGTACTTTCGCACTTCGACATGTGATCATGAATGTTGGCAGTATTGAAACAATAGGTCTCAGCATGATTTTATCTTTCATCATCATCATCATACCATATCCGCTCCCTATGTGGAGCATATGGAATCCACAAACTGCCTCCAGGCCAAGCGATCGGCCACCCGCCAGCTCCCATGCATCCTCCCAAGTCAATCATCCTCCTGACGCAAACTGCCGACGAATTGTCGACAGTGGACGACCAGGATGCCGAGAACCTGATGCCTCTTAAAATAGGCAAGCATGGTTAAGGCTCTCGGGAGGCATACGTAGTATATGGCCTAGCCAGCCGAAACGCCTTCGCCGGATGACAGTAGATACCAAGGGTCGCTGTGTCCGTTGCCTCGCCTCTGTGTTCCTTACAAAGTCAAACCACCGCACACCTAAAATTCTTCTAAGACACCTATTTTCAAAACTCAGAAGTTTGCTATCTTGGGCCCTGGTTAGGTGCCACGATTCGCAGCCATAGAGGAGAACAGGTGTGATGCAGGAGTTATAAAGGTGGAATTTTGTTTTAACCGAGTAAACATCAGATCTCCAGACAGCTTTCATACTGCTGAATGCGGCGCCCGCTACTCCAAGCCGCACTCCCTTTTATCTTTACAAGTCACAAAACCATCGCTTTTTATATTGGCTACTTGAATATATCATTTTTCAAACTTTGGATCTTTTATAGAAAGTAAATGAAAATGTGATTTTACTCCCTGAAATGAATCGCTTCTAATCGCCTGTTTCTGCACACCATCTTCATTAAAGTATCAGTGTTGCCAGTGTAAAGTGAAATACTATTTTTGTATAAATTTTTTATTTAATGATTTTTACCTTTTTTAAAATTATACACATTGTTTAACTTGCTACTTAAATCTATTACATTTTAGTTAGCGAATATAACACACACAATGTCAATTTACTTATATATGCAAATTCTTTAAATTAATAATTCAAAACAAGATAAAATCTTTGTATATTGTTAGTGATAATAAATATGTATGTTAGTTGTATTTATTTATTTTGGAAAATATTTTTTATAAATTATTAATAATAATTACATATTGGAAAAAAACTAAAAATATGTCTAAAAACTCCACAAATTATTAAATATACTTGTAATATTGATTCCCTTTCTTTCTTTTACAACTGAAATTCATTGTATTGAGTGGTTGAAAATATTTTTTGGTTGGTCACAACATTTTGTCATAATTAATTTTATAATAAATATGTAATGTTAATTGTATTTATGAATTAATCCTTTTTGCAAACGGTCACAAAAGAAGAAGTTTTTTTTCCTTCTCACAAATTTATGTTTATGAATACTGACAAATGATCACACTCAATATCTAAAGTATTTATGACAAAATATTATTAAAAGATTATTCCATGCGAGTTTATGTTTTATTTATGGAAACGGACTCATGTTGTCAAAATTTTAAAAGAAACTATAACATCCCTTTTCTGCTAAAAGGGCACACACACACATTCTAACAACTTTGCAAAATATTGACAACATGTCAAGAAATTTGAGTCTAAAGCTATCTGTTTTACATGTTGAATTAAACTAAATATACTAATAGAGCTTCTCTTGCAGTAGAAACAACTATGAAGAATGCTGTGATCGTAATATTGTACATGGTCTTTTTTATTTAGGAATAATATTATGTATGTCATTTATAATGAAGAACTACAAAGTGAGCGCTTCTAACATAAACTTTATAACAATTCGACATCTCAACAGAGACGAGAAGTTTGAAAGGGAATATGGATATCTAGACGTTTTACAGGGCTTATGACCTGTCATTGGCTGGGTTAAACGGCCACTTGATGTATTACAACATTCCCCATTTCACCTAGTATTTGAAATCCATATCTGCCAATATACAGTAAAATGGCGCGACGCTTCACACGTGAACACTCTCTGTCATCCATTGAGAAAATTGCTAAGCATTTTAGCAGAAACCTTTATGATTGCAAGTGAGATTCTTACCGAATTATATCACCTACTAGGAAACTTCTCGTCTCTGTTGAGATGTCAAATTGTAATTATTAGCCCGTAATGGGCGAAATCCAGTTTTTATCTACAAGTATTTGGACACACTCAAAATGTTGTTTATAAACTTTATAATATTATCTGTTTATTTTTCTATCTAAATGTCTTTTTTTTATACTATAAATTTGTTTATAAAAATATATGTATGAACTATGACTGATCAGAATCCAAATAATTGTTTCATTTACTACCTTGATATATATATATTTTGCCTTGCTTATAATGTACAAGACTTATATTTCCTTCAAAAGGGTACATGGCTTCTTATTTGCTTTTAGTTAGTGTAAGGATCGGACGGGATAATCTGATGTGGACCAAAATTAACTTCTCCGCGTCTGCCTTAGATAAGGAGAAAACCACAGAAAACTCATGATGGAGAACGCCGACCATTGATGGAGATCAATAGTCTTTTGATTAACTTGAAGAGTTTTCGCCATTTTGTGTCTTGCTTTTATTTATAGTATTTTGTGACTTATCACCTTGTTTTCTGCATCGCGCCTCCATCTGCATTCTTTTAAAGCTGTAAAAAGGACAATGCATCAACAGGTGAGGGGACATCTTGGGAGGTTTCATCATCACACATCCAGCTGTTGATTTCTGAGATTTTAAAACAGTTCAGGTAGCTCATAAATCCTCCATTGGGAGAGTTTGAAGCTCATCTTTTGTATCTTCCTGAAATCAAAAGCATGAAATATAGAACAGTAGAATTATGAAAGTGGGCATGTAAGAAGTCGAATAATCGACGTGCGTGCGTGCATGAGAAGATGTATGAATGTGGAGGAAGCAAGAGAAGATGTTTCCAGACAGAGTGGTGTGGCGTTCTATCCTCTCTGCCTACCCCTTCGGGGAAATGGCGTGATGGTTAGTTAGTTAGTTAGAACAGTAATATGTAAAGTGACATACATTTTTTTTTCATCAGAAAAATTCGTTTTTAAAGAGATTTTGAATCTAAATAGTTTCTTTGTGACACAAATTTATTATTATTAATTTTATCCTTGTGGTCCTTCAAAATATATATCAATAGCTATGGAGTAATTAGTGACCACAGGGGAGAGCATTTAACCACTTGCCAGTTTTTCCCAAGTTTTTAGGTGTGCATTTTTATTGTTTTTAACAGTTGTTTGATGTTCATTAGTTGCTGGAGATGAGAGCCTTCGGCCCGATATGTCGCAAATCTTACCCTTTTATCTATGCAACGGCTCGACTATTCGACACGCGCCAACAATGCTGGGGCCCAGCCCGCCAGCTCCCACACGTACGGTCCACATGATGTAAGTCCGGAGGTATCGAGGGTTGACGAAGCAGCAGCCTACCCGGAGGTACCCTGAGAACTCACACCGAGTTGCCCAAACCCGTCCCCGCAGCGACCAGGGTGCCCACAGAGGGACGCAGGCACATAAAAAAGCACCCTGGCCTGGATGTGCCGACCGCGCGCACGGATCACCAATAGGTAAAACCGCGCCCCACTGACAAGGGGGCTCAGCACCCACCTAAGGATTCCGGTCCTGAAGCCTACCGTGACCCAAGCAGACAGGAGTTAAAATCCCTGCGCTGGACCCAGCTGATGTCACCGACCATCCGAAAGTCCTCAGGTGGTCCCAGCGCAGCAGAAACAACATACAATGAAAGACCCCCCCCCCCACCCTTTCCCAAATGGGGGGGGGGGTGGGGGGGGGGGGGGAAAAAAAAGGGGGGGGGGGATAAAGGACCTAACGGCTTAAAAGACATATGAGTCCCTTTTTTCAGTCCACAGCCCAACTCTACCGATTTTTTCAACTAGCTAAAATCCGCGATTTTTAAGATTGATAGTGTGATATAAAATACGATGAATTTACCGATTATGTACGCGAACAATGCTTTCATTGTACCCCAGACCAGCAGTCGTCGCTTATGTATTATAATTTCATTGTTTCCATCACCCAAACCAACCAGAGTCGGAGCCCAAATTAACAGTGGTAGGGATGTTAGTTTCTACCACGCCGATCATTATTTATTCGTAATTACTAACCTACCGTGTGAGACCGTACCTCCGCCCCGACCAGGGTCCCCTCATCCCAGACATGCCACTGCCGTGCATACCGCGGTCAGCGTCTCAATGGAGGCGATTAATGGAAAAGAGGGGGAGGACCGAACGAACATGTTGCATCTCACACAATCACCACAAGTCATCCTATCTGCAGACACTAATGCATACGTCCTCTGCCGTACCGTTATCACAATACCTCTACCAAAGACATCCTATCCTACAAAAGACACAAGACACAATACAATGGAGCAGGAAACAGGAAGCAGAACTCGTATGCGGGATAAGGCTAGGTGTCAATCAAACAACGATGTATGGCTAACTGCATGATTATTGAGAGGTGGCGCCGCCTTATATATGCCCAGCTAACCCCGTTCAAAAAAGTACATCAAATTTGTTACAAATTATTTTGGATTTTCACTTTATCAATTTTTTTAAATTAAATAGAAAATTATCGGAAAGAGATATCTGAGCAATTCACAAGCAAGGCGCCAAATGCACCCGCCCTCCGCACTGTGGCGCGACCTCGAAGGCTAGAGCATCAGGCTGCCACCAATTGGCACAAGCCTGAAAATTAAAAATTTTAGTTACAATATATTTAAAAAACACCCCAAAGGTTTACAATGCTCAATCTAGCTAATTTGTGTATGCAAGCGATCTACCCGTTAGGTATTTAACATTTTTCATAAAAGTTTTTAATTCTTTACTTTAAAATTCGTTTCTTCTATGCCACCGAATATTATGGGTTATTTATCCCCGGATGTATTACATAGTAAAACATCCTCAAACCTAGTTAATCTGTATAGAGGCATTTAAATGTTGAATGTAGGTTGAAACTACAGGTCCTAATCGTGTATGCTGAGGATTCACTATCATGACCCCCATTTTCATTTCATGGACACCCAATTTTTTTTTTTTTCGCTGACGTAGAACCCCTTTGCAGGTTGCATAGACACCTGGGGTCGATATAACGCACTTGGGAATACACTGCCCCTAGACCAGTCCAACTCGATTCAGCAGCGGAAGACCTATTTGTGAGCCCTTCACATTTTACGCCCCATTTCAGAAGCCCAGTCAATTTCGCTCTCAATTAAAAACGCATATTTTTTTTAAAAACTTACATACAAATTCCCAGATACGTAGGAATCTAGCCCTAGTCTGTTCAAGTTACAGAAAAATTATAGTATACCGCTAGGACTACGGTAAACAATCTATTAATTGGAAAGCGCTATTTGGGTCATATTACACAAAAATGGCGCTTTAACAATTAGCCGATTATTAAATTTAGTTCATAATGGAGTTCTGGAACTCAACCCTTATGTATGATAGCGAAGCATTGAGTAGTGAAAAATAAGGATAACGTAGATTGAATGCAGTTGAAATGCAATCTCTCAGCGAATGGTTGTAAGACTAGGTATCAGATGCGTACTAATGTTGAAATAGCAGCAGAATGCAAGCTGAGATAAGCATTCGACCAATTAAGAAAGGTCTTTTTACGTTGGCCCTCTCGCACTGTGGCTCGAACCTCGAAAGGCTAGAGCACTGCCAGCACCAATATGCAACAAGCCTGAAAATTATAATTTTTAGTTACGACTGTGCCTTATTTAGATATGTCGAGGAAGGCCGAGAAAGAGTTTACAATGCTCAGGTAAAACAAGTGCTTACAAGTGGATTTGTAAGTAGCGGATAAAGGCTCGGACAGGCAAAACCATCGTCGTTTTACGGGCCCTTCCCGCTACATTAAACTCATTTTTCAGATAAAAAGTTAGAAAAACATCATTCCAGTACTGTTATTATCAATTCGATGAAATACAGTGAGATCAAAAAAGTATATTGAGAACCGTATGGATTAATTTCAGTTCACGGTTCAGTGTATTCTACCATAGTAAAATCACATTTTACCTCAACCTAGTATCTAAAAATTCTACAATCAGAGGCATTAAATGTTGAATGTAGGTTAAACGTAAAATAGCTTTAAAAAACTTATCACTTGTATGCTGAGATAATCACTATCATGAACCACCAATGTGACAAATTCATTTCATGGACACCCAAAATCCCGCCAAAACTTTTTTTTTCAACTGATTCCATAAGACCCCTTGCAGGTGTCATAAGACCCCTGGGGTCGATATACCGCAAAGACCATTTGTGTGGGATTTCACTACCCTAGGACAGATGGAGCACCGTATTAGTTACTATCAGCATTGGAGGAAGACTTCTGTGAGCGCAAACACACAATTCACATAATCTTTATTACTATTACCATCAAGGCCCCAGATACTAAGAACTGAGTAACTTCGTATCTCAATAAAAACCTATTTTAAAATCTTACATACAATTCCCAGGCAAGCGAAGGTCCAGCCAATTGCCCTAGTCCTGTGCAAGTTACAGATAATCGACTGCCGGACCCTCCGCTAGAATAATGATCTAAGGTTTAAACAATCTTATATTGAAAAGCGCTTTTGAGGTCATTTTTCACAAAATGGCCTATTACAATAGCCGATTATAATTAGACATAATCAATATGGATGTCTGGTACCCAAGAACCTTATGTAGGAAGCGAAGTTTTTTTTTATTGGATGTTGAAAAAAAAAGGATGAAAGTAGATTGACTGCAATTGATTATCGATAAACTCAGGCCTTGTAAAACTGATGAATGATAGCGCACTAATGTTGAAAGGCTAGAACAAATGCAAGACTGAGATAAGACTCAGTATCGACAAAATAATTGAAAGGTTTTGGAGCGAATGGCTGATGAAAGAAAAACGGCTAAAAAAATATATGGATGCGACTGTGCCTGGAGTTAGAATCGAGAAGGCAGAGAGCTGGCATATACCCCACGCTCCCAAACTAATGCGTCGAAAGTGGGCATGTAAGAAAGTCGGAATAAAACGACGTGCGTGCATGAGAAGAAAGGTCTTTTACGTTGGTACACGGGCATGTAGAGCGAATGTATGATGAAAGAACGCAAACTCCTGGGGATATGATGCGACCCACCCCATGCCGAGTGAAGTCGAGGAAGCCGAGAAAGACATGGCATCGTCAAGTAAACTTAAGTCCAAGAGGCTATGTAAGAATACGAATAATCGACTTTTATATGCGTGCATATTAGAAGATTGTATAAATGTAGAGGAAGCAATACCTTTGTGCCAGGACACAGATATGGTGTGCTAGTTTCTATCCTCGTCTGCCTACCCTTCGGGAAATGGCGCGATGGTTAGTTTTAGTTACGCTTTGTTGGTAACTGAAGAAATTGTCGCCCGCATAAAACCCGCCGTATATATCGCACTGTGAGCTGTAAAACGTTTGTGGTCAAAGTGCAAATACTGTACAAGCGCTTTTGAGGCGATAAGGAGTTAGATACGCTTCAAATTAAATTTGTGCGTAGATAAATAAATAAATAAACACGTCGTGCATGTAGAAGATATAATGAAATGTATGTTTTTGATTCATCCCGTGTTGTGTTTTTTCTCCTCTCCCGAGTGGTGTTCGGGGCCACCGTCTGCAGCGCTACCATCTTCAGGGTGAAGTAACTTCACCCTGAAGATGGCGCCTGACAACGTGGGCCGAAATTGTCGAAGAGCAGAATAAACACAACACGGATATATCGCTACTGTCCAGTGAACAACAAAGCAATAGAAAATAAGATTACAGTATTGGACGTTGTGTTAGTTTAAAATAAAAACAATGGGTTTCGGTATTGATTTGAATTATTTTAGCGAATGAAGCCACAAACCAAAACGAAAAAAATAAAAATTGAGTTCAATGCAAAAACTACTCTGGTTTTACATGGATATTGTGAAATCAGGTAATCTGCTTTTTAAATATGTAAAAAGTTCGAATTTATACTTACTTCTTTTTATACATTGAAGCTTGTGACAAATGCAGTTGGTGCTCATAAACCCCACAAAAAATGAGAATTTTTGACTTACTTCGGTTTTACACTCTACGCCACAGTATAGTAAAATAAGAAAGTAAGTAAGTAAGTAAAAAGTAAGTAAGTAATATAATATATTAAGACCTATAAGACCTTAAGACCTATATGATACAATCTCAAAATCTTTTGATTTGAGAGAGAAAGTTTCATTTTATTGAAGAAAATAAAACATAACATTTGAAAACAAAAAATAATGCCGTCTCGATAAACCGCAATTTTGCCGATTGTCATCCGGAGCCAATAGCAAATATAATTTTGAAAATGGTATTTTCTACTCAGAAATTGAGTTTTCACTCACTTTTAAATTTCCCGAGCCGTTGAATTCAATAATTGAAGCGCCCTTGAGGTATATTTCACTCACGAACGAAAACGCGCGCTATGTAAATTATCCACAATAATAAGCAAGTAAGTAAAGTAGTAAATAAATAATAAATAAATAAAACACGTAAGTACCTAATATTATAATATTATTTATAGAAGAGTCAAATAAATATTACAAAAAATAATACTAAATTATAAAATAGAATATGATATTTGTGTTAAAATGTGGAGCTCCCTGTCCCAGCCCAGCCCAGATGGTCCACATCTGGCTTCAAGATGTTCGCTTGTTTCTCACAACTTCAGCAGAAGGGAGATTACTATCTGTAGCTTGGAAATATACCTAACTCCATTTCGTGTGTGAACTGAAATCGGTTGAAATTATACATACCTACTTGAGAAAAATATTAAATGTGCGAAAAAATACCCATAGTACGGATTAATAATTAATCAAGGATTTTGATTTTGAAAATCATCTACTTCTTACGCTCAGTCTCATTCCCCCATATTATCGATAATTTATATAGCGCCGTTTTCGTATAAACATACCTCAAGGGCGCTTCAAATATTGAATTAAATGGGAAAATTTAACTAACTAACTAACTAACTAACTAACCATCACGCCATTTCCCCCGTAGGAGGTAGGCAGAGAGGATAGAACGCCATACCACTCTGTCCTGACAGACTTCCTTTGCTTCCTCTACATTCATACATCCTCTCATGCACATACGCCGATTATTCCGACTTTTCACATGGCCACTTTCAAATGACCACTTGGAAATTTAAACTAACTATCCAACTAACCATCACGCCACTCCCCCGAAGGGGTAGGCAGAGAGGATAGGACGCCACACCCCTCTGTCCTGGCACACTTCTCTTGCTTCCTCTACATTCATAAATCTTCTCATGCACGCACGTCGATTATTTCCGACTTTTTACATGCCCACTTTCAAGCACTTGTTTTTACTTGATCATGCCATGTCTTTCTCGGCCTTCCTCGATTTCTACATCCAGGCAAAGTCGCATCATATATTTTTTTAGCCGTTCTTTCATCATCCATTCCCTCCACATGACCGAACTAACGTAAAAGACCCTTTCTTAATTTTGTCGATAATGCTTATCTCAGCCTTGCATTCTGCTCCAATTTCAACATTAGTGCGCCTATCATACACAGTTTTACCACACATTCGCCTGAGAGATCGCAATTCAACTGCATTCAATCTACTTTCATCCTTATTTTTCCAACTCGATGCCTCGCTTCCATACATAAGGGGTGGTACCAGAATTCCATTATGCTCTCAACTCAATTTCTGAGTAAAAAATACAATTATCAAAATTAATCAAAAGATTTAGAGAAAAAATCGGTCTTAAGTATCTTTCGAAACATCACTTCACTCTCACAGTAGCCCACTTCTGGTGGGAGAGCATTCCAAGCCACAGGGCCCGCAACCGCAAAAGCGCGCTCCCCAAAATTTTGTGCGCTGATTACGGATCGGTACTAAAACCCTGCCTGTAGCTGTAGATATAGCTGATCGAAGTGTGAGACGTCTTTCAGCTAGTTTATCTGGAATACCTTTTTAAATAGTCTGGAGCGGCATCATGCATGGCTTTGTGCATTTTATCATATTATTGTAGCATTAGGATCTGCATTATTGTTCATTCTAAACCTTTCATCTTATTGGTGTAATCCTATTAGACCTACGTCGTAAAGCGCCCTTGAGATGATATTTCATAAAAACGGCGCTATATAAATTGGCTTAATTTATTATTATTATTATTATTATTATTAAGAGCAAAACTTTATACTATTACTGTACTGTTCATACAAGGCATCAGGTTCTCGGCGTCCTGGTCGTCCACTGTTGACAATTCGTCGGCAGTTTGCGTCAGAGCTGCGGGACGTGGACTTGACTTGGGAGGATGCACGGGAGCTGGCGGCCGATCGCCTGGCCTGGAGGCTGTTTGTGGGTTCCATATGCCCCACACAGGGGTTAGTTAGTTTTAATATATCCACATATATTATAACTAACTAACTAACTAACGAACCATCACGCCTTTTCCCAGTTGGGGTAGGCAGAGTGGATAGAACGGCACACCACTCTGTCTTGACACAGTTCTTTCGCTTCCTCTACATTCATACACCATCTCATACACACACGCCGGTTATACCGACTTTTCACATGTCCGCTTTCAAGTACTTGTTGCACTTGATCACTGTAACTTTTTTTTGTACGTAGTAATATGTCTCATTTTATGATTTTTTTAAAATAGTGTTCCATCTACTATGTATTATCTATTGAAACCGTATCATAATTATGTATTTCAAAGCCCTACGGGCGTTGACATATTTTTATATTTTTAAATGGTACATAAATACCTACATATTAAAAAAAAAAGATTTCTTGGCTATTCTCGGCGCATTCTCCTCGTTGTAGAATAAACGCATTGTATCCAACGGCAAAGCGTAATTTTGCGCAGGATGAGAGTAAAATAAATATGTGTAATGAAATCAAAGAGATGCGCTCGAAGGATCTAAAGCTGTCACCGTGTCGTGCATTGAAAACTGAACGTGTTAGGAGTTGGTTCCACCTCCTCCTTATTTATACCTTCCGGCGCGGCACGGCGGGCGTCAGGAGCGCTGACTCCGACGTTTTAATACGTTCACGGAGAAATATCATGTCCAGGTTATATTTCAGTTTCTTATCAAAATAACGTTTACATAGAAAAATAATATCTGTTCACTAGTGATGGAAATATGGACAAGGACATTGAAAGGAGGGTTAGTGCCGGTAACAGAGTAAATGGTGCCTTAAAGTCGGTCGTATCTAATAAGTGCTTATCAAAAGAGGCTAAATTGGCAGTGCATAATGGAGTTCTGAAACCAACCCTTAAGTATGGAAGCAAAGCATGGAGTTGGAAAAATAAGGATGAAAGTAGATTGAATGCAGTTGAAATGCGATCTTTCAGGCAAATGTGTGGTAAGACTATGTATGATAGGTGTTTGGGCCTGAACCAATGATTTCCTATGTATAAGTGTATATTTGTTGTCAGGTCTCTAATATGCAGAGTATCTACCCACTAATTTTGAATTTCATATGTTCCACAAAATTGTCACACGCAAGATGCATTTGGCTGAGTAAATGTCAGTTGAGAATTGCTTGCTCACTCCCAAGAACGTCTTGTCGCCTCGCTATTTTCTGTTTGACTAAACCCGCTATATTTATTATATAATTCCGCCGCCTGAGCCACAATAAGATTCACCCGCAAGTCTGTGCTTCAAGATTTAATTCCAACCGCTGAAAGCCCATCACCCACCGCTGTACCAATACGAGGAACCAATGTGATACCTACTTCAAGGTTAGTGAAGTAGTTTTCTTTGCTCTTGGTTTTCCTGTCGATACTGTATATTTATATTGTGGAAATTATTGGTGCAGTTTTGATTAACACGCAAAAGGTCCTTCGAGTTTACATACACATTTATGTCCTTGTAATAAATTAATTTATAAGGCCGTAACTGTCCCGCTTTCGCTATCCGCTCTACACCAATGTAGGGAATTTACAAGCATTATCGACCAAATTAAGAAAGGTCTTTTACGTTGGTTCGGTCATGTAGAGCGAATGGATGATGAAAGAACGGCTAAAAAAAATATATGATGCGACTGTGCCTGGATGTAGAAGTCGAGGAAGGCTGAGAAAGACATGGCATGATCAAGTAAAACAAGTGCTTGAAAGTGGGCATGTAAGAAGTCGGAATAATCGACGTGCGTGCATGAAAAGATGTATGAATGTCGAGGAAGCAAGAGAAGTGTGCCAGGACAGAGTGGTGTGGCGTTCCATCCTCTCTGCCTACCCGTCCAGTTAAAACTGAATCTATTAAATTTCGCGGATTAGCTTAAAAAAAACCTGTAGAGTTGTGCTGGACTTTTCTTGCAGGTATATACTTTGTCTAAGAGGTGATTATTTTTTTCAAAGCGTGTGAGCTTCATGTGTGAGTGGCCCTGTGAAAAGTTGGAATGAGGAGAAAGCAAGGGAATTGTGCCAGGACGGCGTTGTGTGGCGTTATGTCCTCTCCGCCTACCTCTTCGGAGGAATGGCGTAATGGCTAGTAAGAGCTATATTTTATGTAGATAAGTAGGTAGGTACAATATATTATAGTCGCCGTTCAGGCAAAATTCACTTAACACTGTTTTGAGATGCCCAGGTATCTCAGCCTTGCATTCTGCTCTAATTTCGACATTTATTAGTTCACATATCATACATAGTTTTACCGCACTGAGATATAATATATCACATTTCATATACAAACAAAAATAATTAATATAATATAATAGATATTATTGATGTCCCAACAGAGACAGAGAAACTCTGGAAATGATTGTGGGAGGGCCTTACCTACATCCTACATCTAATAAAAGATGATTGCCAAAAAAAAAATGCTTTGCAATCTTCTCAACAGACACCAGCATAGAACAATTCTGTAAAGCGGAATGACGAAGACGATTTCAATATATATAGTAGTTCCTAAATTTGTCATATATGGTTATCAGATGATGGGCGGAATGGGGAATGTTGTAGTACGTCAGGCCACTTAACCCAGCCAATACAGGTCATAAGCCCTGTAAACGCCTAGATAACCCACATTCGTTTCCAGAGTTTCTCTGTCTCTGTTGGGATATCTATAATATCTGATATCAGCCCAGCATGGGTATAATTTAGTAATTTGTCTACAAAAAAAAATTAAAATTAAAAATTAAAAATTCATTAAAAAAAATGTTCTTTAAAAGATAATATTTTACGTATGTATTATCTATGTAAATACTTTTGTTTCTACGACATATAAGTATATCCAATATCCATGTTCCAATGTCATTTACCATTCACACATGAAACATCAAGATTCTCAATAGAAATGTCAGTCAAGCAAAGATCCTTGGTTTCAAACGTTTCAGAAGCTAACATGTATTTTCAGAAATTATTTTTCTGTCAAAGATTTACATTTTTATTTTCTCTTTTTAGTTTGTGTGTGGAGAATTGGTTAGCCATGCTACCATGCATTAGGCCGCGGGTTTGATTCCCGTGGGATTCAACTTGAAATATTTATATCAATGTATTTTTCACATAAAACTATTTGATACGAGATACCTTGGAGCGTGAGGCTGACGATCATCTTGCCTTAATGTAAATACATTATTAAGATATGCTGTACTTGGTGTAGGTACCAATGCAGTGCCCTATGCGCCATTAGGTGCGGATAGCGGAAAGAAGTAGTATGAACAAGAAACTGTGTAGTTTTCTGAACAAGAAACTGTCTCATATAAAGTGGGCATTAGTAATCTTTCCCAATCATTTTCGTGAGAATTACTTGAGGAATAATATTATTTACTAAATAATATCTATCAGTTAGTAAAGGGATTACGTGACGAAGACCCATTTGTTCTCTAAATCTTTTGATTAAATAACTAACCATCACGCCATTTCCCCGTAGAGATGATAGAACGCCATACCACTCTGTCCTGACATACTTCCTTTGCTTCCTCTACATTCGTACATCTTCTCATGCACATACGCCGTTTTTCCGACTTTTCACGTGTCCACTTTCAAGTACTTGTCGAACTTGGTCGTGCCATGGCTTCTACATCCAGGCACACTTGCATTTAAACGTCTTTTAGCCGTTCTTTCATCACTCATTCGCTCCACATGACCAAACCATCGTAAAACCCCTTTCTTAATTTTGTCGATAATTGCATTGTATTTTCTACTCAGAAATTGAGTTTTCATTCACTTTAAATTTCCCATTAAGTTCAATATTTGAAGCGCCCTTGAGGTATATTCATACGAAAACGGCGCTATATTCTCAAATTATCCACAAATAATAATAAATATAATGAAATATATGTACATTATTAATTATTCAATCTATTATATATTTAATAAGGTAAACCCAATATTATTGATGCATCCCATTACGGGTGGATGCCACTGTATTAAAAAAAGAAACTAAAATCTGGGACCATAGAAGGGCAACGTTATTGTCTTGCAGCGACTCTGGTTGGTTTGGGTGATCAGTATCAAACAGTAAACAAACTAACATCAAAACTGGGCGCCATTTTCTCTTAACGCCATTTTTCCCCGAAGGGGAAGGCAACATCCCCCCCATAGAACGCCACACAGTAAAACTCTGTATTGCTATACTTCTCTGGCTTCTCCACATTCATACATCGGGTTTGGATGGGGGCCTGACGAGGCGGTGATACCATGGTGGTAGATTACTAATTAAATCCGACTTCTAACATCCCTACATGCCCACTTTCACAACAACAATGACAATTATAATACATAAGCCGAGACAGTGGTAGGGGTAATGAAAGCATTTGTTCGCGTACATTACGTAAATTCATCCGAATTTTTATCACACTGACAATCTTAAAATCGCGGTTTAGCTTGTTAAAAAAATCGGTAGAGTTGGCTGGACTGAAATAGTCTCAAAAGTCATTAAAGCAGTCTAGGGAAAGGGTGGGGATTTCATCCCATTACGGGACACTCGTACCTGCTGACTGCTAATCTTAAAGAAATACCTACAACGCCTACAACTTAGTGTGTACCTAAACTGTACCTAGATTATAATATTATTATGAATTATAATTCATGTCCCGTTTTTTTTACCGCGAGGCCTGCAGTAAAAAGTATTAAAATAAACACACATTTGCAAAAAAATTGTGTAATTAATGTGTACCCTAATAAATCTTAAAAGATTATCAGTCTATACGCAAATTATCAAGATGACTGCACTCGACCAATGCAGTGCCCAAATGCACTATAAGGTCATAAGATGTGGATATAACGGTCTAAGGTCGTGTAGTATCAGTAGTCCGATCCTTTTTTATGCATGTGGACATAACTAGATCCCTCCAGCAGACCCTGTCCAGCTAGCTCTCTCGCCTCCTCCCACGTCAGGCCCGCATCCATCAGCTGGCCATCTTGCTTCGACATAAAAATCCGTAGGATGGTCATCGACGGACATTGCCAGGACGGCGGTATCCTTTTCTCTTTACTTATCGTCTCCTGCGTTAAAAATATTCAAGATTTCCCAACACATACACCACACTCCACACACATACCACTACACAACATACACATGACATATACATAACCACTTTGTTTTAACCATATTGTTTGCTCACTTCACGTCTTCAGAAAAATTGTATATTGTGTTGTCCACGTAATTGGTGTTATGTTTGTATATATTAATTACAATTGATCTTAGTTTATTGTACCTAACATATCACTGTGTGCAAACATTCAAATAAAATAATCAAATAATACACGAAAACCTGCCGCAAGTGTTATGTAGATACTAAAATACATCGAATGTTTAAGTTATGGGTTAGTAACTTTTTAGATAATATTTGTATCTAACTTACGATTACGCCGCATAAGCAAACCTACCATTACCTTAGAGACAGTTTGATGAAGCACTATGCTTAGGTAAATACTAGGTTTTATATTAAACCTTTATTATGTTTTAGGATCACACCGTTGCAGGTCCACGCAACGCGGTGTCCGTCCTGGGCTTAAAACTCGTATAAAATTATTAATATTTTACCGGAAAAATGGATTTATGGACATTTACTGCCGTTTAGATCCACGCAAAAATTTCTTCTACATAATTTTGATTTTTTAGGCTTTTTTATAAAATAAAGCAATTATCTAATTTCGACAGCGCTTTCGTAATTAATAAATTATACAAATGAAACACCAAACATTTTTACACCAAAAGTTTTCCTTTTCAGTGCACCTTGTGATCGACGGTGGTTTGACAATATACTAATGTGACAATAAATAATTTTAAAATGTAATAAATCATAAATAAATGATGATCTTTTTGAGAAATTCGATTCGGTTCAATTTATGTGCATAAATGTTTTAGTATTTTGGTTAAAATCTCTAAACAAAAAACGCTTGGAACCGGTACCTTTTAACTAAACATTAAAATTTATATAAAAAGAGGTGTTTATAATCATACAGATTATTTAAAACTACCTTTATTAATAAAAAGTACTT
This sequence comes from Micrasema minimum, assembly GCA_022494985.1. Classification (NCBI taxonomy): domain Eukaryota; kingdom Metazoa; phylum Arthropoda; class Insecta; order Trichoptera; family Brachycentridae; genus Micrasema; species Micrasema minimum. Next base: position 89,097 of record JAGVSP010000647.1, read on the forward strand.
ACTTACGGATTAGTATAGATATTCAGGGGGCGGGCCGCCTCAAAGAATATGTTGGCGTGGCCTGCCCTAAAGGATAAAGGCGTAAAGATATAAAAGTTGGTAAATCCATTTAAAATTCGCAATTTGGATTTCCATGACGGAAATTACATCTGCATAGGTGGGTACATAAAAATGGGTTATTCTTATTTACTACGGCTACTTTCTCTTTATCCGCACCAATGGTGCATAGGGCACTGCATTGGTACACCATGTGCACTATATCTTGATAATTTTAATACACGAAGATGGGATGATCAGTTTTACAAAGACGGCATAGTAACAATAACTCCACAAAGGGTAGAATACAAACTCTGTTGGCTAATGTACAAAGCCATGCATGATGCCGCTCCAGACTATTTAAAAGGTATTCCAGATAAACTAGCTAAAAGACGTCTCACACTTCAATCAGCTACATCTACAGCTATAGGCAGGGTTTTAGTACCGATCCGTAATCAGCGCACAAAATTTGGGGAGCGCGCTTTTGCGGTTGCGGGCCCTGTGGCTTGGAATGCTCTACCACCAGAAGTGGGCTACTGTGAGAGTGAAGTGATGTTTCGAAAGATACTTAAGACCTATATGTTCTCTAAATCTTATAATTATTTTTTATAATGAATATTCCTCCTCTATGGCTGTGAATCGTGGCACCTAACCAGGGCCCAAGACAGCAGACTTCTGAGTGCAGAGAATAGGTGTCTTAGAAGAATTTTAGGTGTGCGGTGGTTTGACTTTGTAAGGAACACAGAGGTGAGGCAACGGACACAGCAACCCTTGGTATCTACTGTCATCCGGCGAAGGCGTTTCGGCTGGCTAGGCCATATACTACGTATGCCTACCGAGAGCCGCCACCATGCTTGCCTATTTTACAAGGCATCAGGTTTCTCGGCGTCCTGGTCGTCCACTGTCGACAATTCGTCGGCAGTTTGCGTCAGAGCTGCGGGACGTGGACTTGACTTGGGAGGATGCACGGGAGCTGGCGGCCGATCGCTTGGCCTGGAGGCAGTTTTTGGATTCCATAAGCTCCAGTGTAATTGATCATTTTGATTTCATGAAGGTAAGATGATCAGTCATACGCTTCAATATCAGTCCAAGGTATCACACATGAAATATTAATATGAAAATCACATGTAAATAAATATTTCATGTTGACCCCTACAGGAATCGAACCCGGAAGGAATCGACCTCATGCACGGTAGCCGAATGCACTACCACTATGCTACGAGGCGGACGTATAAACGATAACGGCGCTATATAAATTTATCCATAATAATAATAATAATAATAATAACTATCTGTTTTGTTTTGTTGAAGATGTGAAAACTTACGAACTTAGATCAATACAATATTATTACATATTATTATTGTCCGTGGCGTAAGGTCGCGGGCTCACATCCCGCACGGGGTCAACGTTAAAATATTTATTCATATCTTGTAATATTTCTTAATGGCTTGGACTGGTACAAAAGCGTATGACTGATCGTCTTACCTCAATGTAATAAAATGATACACTATACACTACACCTGTGTACCGATGTAGTACCCTTATGCATCATTTGGTGCGGGTAAACGAAGTAGAATTATTTATTTATTTAATTACCAGGTAACTCTACAATGTGGCAATATCATCATTTTACATATATCATAATAATTACATACACGGTTTTATTGCACAATCATTAACACAGCATTATAATACTCGTAGATACAATTTACAGGTTTAAAAAAGCTTTAAAGAAAAAAAAAAAATTATTTTTATTATTTTTTTTTTAATATAAAAAAAACATTTTGAGCTCTTATGATATACTCAAATATTCAATTTCGGGGCTGCTTTCAAATAGTCGGAAATAACTGTGCCAGAAAGCAGAAAACAAGTTGTGGTGGAGTGGGATTCGAACCTAGAGATTCTAGTCCAGAATCCTCGAATCTACCACTAGACCACAACCCGGTTCAAATATGTTCAATCAGAGGATATAAAAAGATTTCAAGTTCCTCTTGAATTCACCACATCTATCATTAAATACATCAATATTTAAATGTTTTTCTATGTCATTGTACAGCGAATTAAAGTGCGCCATGTTATTGTTTAAAAGTTGGGACCAAAAATGTTTTATATGATCTCAACCGCCGACTTGGAATATTATTGTTGTCTGGACTGTTTATTGCGCTGTTTTCGCAAGAAATCGCCTCACAAGCGCTCCACAAAAAAAGAAGCTAGGTCACAACTCGTCTTGCTGCCACCAAGCGTATGGTAGGTGTGGACGGTTGTAATGCTAGCCCCCTATTTAATTACTTTTAAAAATTTCAAAATTTATTTATTTAACCACCACAACAGCCAGTAGGCCCAATTACAGAGGGGAACAACGTCACAAAACACCCAGGCTTGAGAAAAATCACTTTTAATTTTTGTGTTCTCACCGGGAATCGAACCCGGAATCTTCGTATTGTGAGTCCAGCGTCTTAGCCATTGCGCTACGGAGGCCGCCTATTACCATATTGTAAAATGATTTTGATTTCATATGATACTGGATTGAATAAAATTTTGTTTTTAAATTTATTATTTAGGTAAAAATCTAAATGTTTCCATGTATTTAAATCTTATATTAGAATGCTTTATTTTATAAGGGTTTAGGTTAGGCTAGGTTAGGTTGTATTATTTATACCAATGTAAAGAAAATAATTGTTACAATTTAGCACAAGAGTACTATTCTTTATTTATATTTTATTTATGTATTTCGCTATATTTATATTTAAAAGTGTATTTTTGTAAAAGGCATGTGCAGTAAATAAATAAAATAAATATTATATACATGTATATTATTTGTGAATAGACATATTTGTGCAGATTACTTTCGACCAAGTGCCAAGCGGTTTTTCACAAAAATGGCCCAGTAGAAATTTTAACAAAAAAGGTTTGCTTTTATGGAGCAATTATATGCGCATGTGTTGTCGCACGTGTAAACTTGCCAGCGAAGAGATTCCGAGAACACAGATCAGTGAGTATGACTTTAGGTACCTATAGGTATGCTGTTCAGTGTGTGCGGGTCGGGTATTATACCTTCCGTTTCAGTTTTCAGTAAGTCAGTAGTCAGTAACCAGGAACCAGTAACCAACCAGTAACTAGCAACTACGGACCACTGTCTCTACTACTCATTTATTCGCTCCTCCCCCGCGCTGCGGCGGTCCTGGTGAGGCGTCGGTATATACAAAAACCATTAGCATTTTTCCATTCCCCGTCTGAATTGACAGCTGAAAGGTTTGACATATTCTCGAAATACATCGCTAATGCAATCTCCGGGACAAAGTGAAACACATTAAACGCCGTTTTAAAAACAACATCGAATTGAATTGAAAGATTTCTTTTTTTTTGAATTCTGAAGCGCGCGCAAAACAACATTGTCAGTGAACCGAATTGAAAGTTTTCGTTTTTTGAAATTTTGAGAAAGCGCGCGCAAATTAACATTGTCAGTGAATTAACATAAAGTTTTGTTCTGTAATCGCAGTGGCATGAAGTACATGGATCTGTCCGGAACGTTGAAGAGCGAGCCAGTGGACGACTACGGAGAAGAGGAGTGCCGCTAACGAGTTGCCGCTTGGGGCCGAGGGGCACGCCGCCCACCCGCAGCCGCTGTACCGTCCGTACTCGCCCTCGCCGGAGCGCAAGCGCCGGCGCTACGGCCTCCCCGACGGGTCTCCGCGGGGCAAGGGCCGGCGGAAGGCGTCCCACAGCCACGAGGACCTGCAGTCGCAGCGCGTCATGGCCAACGTGCGCGAGCGCCAGCGCACGCAGAGCCTGAACGAGGCCTTCTCCAACCTGCGCAAGATCATCCCCACGCTGCCCAGCGACAAGCTGTCCAAGATCCAGACTCTGAAGCTGGCGTCGCGCTACATCGAGTTCCTGTACCGGGTGCTGGCCAGCCCGAGGCGGCGGGGGGCGGCCGGCCCGCACGGCTCCTACCTCGCCCACGAGAAGCTCAGCTACGCCTTTCTCCGTATGGCGGATGGAGGGAGATTGGACCACTGGGCAGGACCAGCCCTAAGGGGCGGCTGGCCCGCACGGCTACTACCTCGCCCACAGAATCTCAGCTACGCCTACTCCATGTGGCGAATGGAGATTGGACCACTGGGACGGCCCCAACTCCCCAACCCCGACACTCATCTTCATACACTTCCTTCAGTATGTATTCTTACTAATACGTATACCAAAAATGCCATTGTGATTTATATACATAATAATCAAAGTACAAAAGATTCCTTTGTTGCAACATAAGATTTTGCGTTAGAAATAGCGTCATTTTTGGAAAATCTTCAAAAATATTTACTTTGATGTTGCGTAGGCGTAATCAATTGATCTATAAAGATCTATATTCATAGGGAATTGTCAAATGAAATTTGACCATTGTATATATTATGTAGCCCTTTCTGTTTATTATTATAATAAAAAATATATTTACATAGGTGATACAATACCTTTAGTTTAGGTATGTTATAGTTTAAATATTTTTTGTAGCTGCATTCAAAATATTCTTTTAAACCATTAGCATTGTAATACGCTTGGAGAGAATCACTAAAATAAAAAGGTAAATTGTATATTATGATCATAACAAATAAATGATATTAATAATGTTGAAAATTTATTAAATTAATTAAAATCTTTTTGCGGCTGTGCGATTGTGATTACCAACCTCCTGTTTTATTTTACCAAAAGATAGTTGCGTCGCTAAGCGCTAATCTATGACACTTCTATTTCAAGCATACAGTTAAATTAAACCAATTTCAGATTTGGGTACACAAAACAAAATTACTCATTATTATTATTATTATGGATAATTTATATAGCGCCGTTTTCGTAAAAATATCCCTCAAGGGCTCTACAAATATTGAATTAAATGGGAAATTTAAAAGTGAATGAAAACTCTATTTCTGAGTGAAAATACAATTATCAAAATTAATTAAAAGATTTAGAGAACAAATGGGTCTTAAGTTTCTTTCGAAACATCACTTCACTCTCACAGTTGCGCACTTCTGGTGGGAGAGCATTCCAAGCCACAGGGCCCGCAACCGCAAAAGCGCGCTCCCCAAATTTTGTGCTCTGATTGCGGAAAAGTTTAATAAAACATACAGATATTAAAAAACAACACGAATAAATACATTTAAAAAAATTAAGTGATGAATTTCTTGCCATTAAACACAAAATTGTACATATTAGATTCTTTCATTCTTACACCCGTCGGCGTCAAGTCGATTCTCATAAAGTTACTTATTATTAATATTATTATTATCATAGAAAAATATATAGTGATTTTTTTGTATAAATATACCTCTAGGGCACTTTAAATATTGAATTTATGGGAATTTATAAATGGGAAATTTTAAGTATAAATTTTGGAATTTGCTCCAGAAACTTAGTAGTGTTTGAATTCTATCTTTTTATAGGTAGAATCATTGATTTTATATATCAATGGGTAGAATAGACCACAATAGTTATGAAAATAGCTAAGTTTTCCATGTAATAATGATTCATCTTGATGTATTGCAGTTTTACCAATTTATTAAATAAAATGAATCATGTGAAGTCAGTATTACGTGCATCTTATTTATTATTACTTTACTTTCTATTTCACAACAAAATTTTACCACATACCAAAGAAATATCCAAAAATAATTATACCCATGGCTTAGAATATATTGGCACCTAACAATGATTATCTTTACATAGTTAGTAATAAATATATAGTATAATATAATGATTTGATAAATATGTCATATTATACACGTAAATGTTAGGTTTAGAAAATCGGTTTAAATTGATTATAAGAAAGCTTTAATTTCGTCGACGCACATTAAAAACGGGCTGTGACTAATGCGCACTTTAAACGGGACAGATAACTGTACAATTTATTGTTCAGTTTGCAAACTGTCACATACAAAACAAAATCCGTCGGCGCGACTTTTGGCTGACCCATTTATGTTAATATTTTTTATGTAAACGTTCAAGTAGATATTGGTTTATTTTGTATGCTTTCAAAATCGTAAAAAACAAATATGCATGAAGGTACTTAAAACGTGTTTACATTATTAGCTATATATTCAAGGTGTTGGAAAAAGGACGAAAGTAGATTGAATGCAGTTGAAATGCCATCTCTCAGGCGAATGTGTGGTAAGGCTATGTATGATGGGTGTACAAATGTTGAAATTAGAGCAGAGTGCAAGGCTGAGATAAGCATTACCGACAAAATTAAGAAAGGTCTTTTACGATGGTTCAGAGCGAATGGATGACGGAAGAACGGCTAAAAAAAATATATGATGCGACTGTGCCTGGATGTAGAAGTCGAGGAAGGCCGAGAAAGACATGGCATGATCAAGTAAAACAAGTGCTTGAAAGTGGTCATGTAAAAAGTCGGAAAAATCGACCTGCGTGAGAAGATGTATGAATGAAGAGGAAGCAAAGGAAGTATGTCAGAACAGAGTGGTGTGGCGTTCTATCCTCTCTGCCTAACCCTAAGGGAAATGGCGTGATGGTTAGTTTGTTAGTTATTCAATTTCCTGTGTCCAAACATGCGACAATAACACACGACTGTATAGTTTTCTGAACATGAAACTGTACAGTTTTCCGTTCCGTATAAGGCGCGCTTAAGTATTTTGCTATTTCCGCTCAAGTTTTAACTTTCCGGTCTGGCGAATTTGTAACCGTAGCATCTTCAAACTTCAAATAAATCTTCGAGGGAATATGTTTGTATAAGCTTTGTGCACAAGGATATTATATTATACATAACAACACTAAAACATAACCATTCTAAAAAGACATTCACAAAAGAAAAACAATATCATAAATGTATTAGAACAAAGTAGGTAAAAACAGACGTTAAGATTTGTATTGTTAATGATATTAAGTGTTTTGGCAAAGACGGAACTGCGAAATATAATTTGAGACTTTAATTTTACATATTTTTATATTAAGTCTGGCATTTTCGTATGTACATTTGTATTAAAGAAAGCAGTTAGTGTAAAAATATTTTTAAAATATACATAAATAGGTAGTTGGCTGATTATTATATTTACTATGTACATACATGCATACTTAGTTTCGTTGAGCGAACTATTACGTATATTATATATTTTTTAATATGATAGTTGAAATGCGATCTCTCAGCCGAATGTGTGGGAAGACGTAAAACTATGTATGATAGGTTTACAAATGTCGAAATTAGAGCAGAGTGCAAGGCTGAGATAAGCATCATCGACAGAATTAAGAAAGGGCTTTTACGATGGTTTGGTCATGTGGAGCGAATGAGTGACGAAAGAACGGCTAAAAGAAGTTTAAACGCAAGTGTGCCTGGGCGTAGAAGCCGAGGAAGGCCGAAAAGACATGGCATGACCAAGTACGACAAGTACTTGAAAGTGGACATGTGAACAGTCGGAATAATGAGAAGATGTATGAATGTAGAGGAAGCAAAGGAAGTATGTCAAGAAAGAGTAGTATGGCGTTCTATCCTCTCTACCTACACCTACGGGGAAATGGCGTGATGGTTAGTTAGTTAATTTGACTAAATACATAATATTTGATAACAATTTGCAAAAAAAAAATCGAATAAAAACTTCATACTCAATTTTTTAGAAAACTAAGGGTCAAATCATAAAAAAAATTTCTACAAAATCGACTCCGAATATTATGTTAATTCGCTGGTTTCCCGCTTGTACATCAAGTTTTGTTACACCCTGTATTTGCTTTGTTATAGTATTATTTTAAAATGCGCAAAAACCTATCTACTTATCTAAAATGTAAAGGCTTTGTTTAAATGGTTAGGGTCAGATATTAAACATAATGTAATAGGGACATTCAGTACCTACCTAGTCTCTAGTCGACAAACTCGCCAAATCTGATGAAACAATGCATTTTTCTGCGAGTTAACTGAATACATAAAATATATTATTCTTCAGAAAAATTTTTACATTATTTGTACTTATATTATTCATTACAAATTGTCGACCGAAGATCGTTCAATGTGGGTGCTTATTGATTCATTATCCATCTAAACGAGGCCTTAAAAATGTATTCTGCATTCCTTAATAATCTTTACTGTAACAACTTTCTAATAGATGTAAGTTTATTGAAAATATTGAATAATCACATACTAAGGAAATATATTTTTATGATATAATTGTTACACTTATCAAATGTATGTATATTTAATAAGGTGTCAATAAAATTGTTGAATAAATGATGCTGTCGAAATGTATGCGGCGAAATGTAAATATTTTGTACTTATATTCTTATGTAGATGATCTCTTTTTATAAATATGGATGTTTATTTTTTAATGCATACTTGGTTTGTAAATTTATGTGATGTTTGCAATTTAAACAAGAACATTCTTAATAAATTAAATTTATTTTAAATCATTTCGTCTTTTTATTCTCCCAGTATCCAGTAAGATTAAGAACAGGGCCTCGATTCTGTTAATTTTGTGGAACTACTGCGCATACGATTTTGTACTGAATTCGTATGAATCGCACCGCAGCGCGCAGGGGCTATTAAAATATAATACCTACTGGAAGGCTGGAAGTCGCATTGTCATAAACACGTCTCAACTGAGATATAATTTTTATTTTTATATCCCTACAGAGATGATGTAGATTTTTTTCAAAATCAGGAATATGGATATTCGAGCGTTTACAGGGCTTATGACCTGTCATTGGCTGGGTTAAGTGGCCACTTTATGTAGGTACTACAACATTCCCCATTCCGCTTATTAGCGAATATCCACACCAGGTAACATTTTTTGATTTTGTATATATGCCACGAATCAAGAATCATCCACCAGCGAGTTGAACGCGCCATCTATGCATTGATATTGAAGTTAAGTATTTATTAACAAATTACTTTATTTTTGTAGTTGAAACTCTTCTGACGAGTTAAATTAAGTACTAGTAATCGCCTGCAGATGACTCTGCAATTTATTTGACTTATATTTATTTAGACCAGGAATTTTATACAACATTTTGTCGTGTTAATATTGATTTGGGGAAATGGCGTGATAGTTAGTTAGTTAGTTAGCCTTAAAGTATATCGGTCTCAAGCTAGGACCCTCATTATTAATAATTTTTGATTTATTTTATTAGCTGTAAAATAATGGCATACATGATGCATTATTATTGTAAAATCATTTACTTTCTCAATATTGTACTATCTACTTTTGTAGACTAATTCCCCTTTATTTTATTTACACTGTTAATTAATTTTCATTTATCTGTCAACATATAGAAAACTTTAAGTGGCTTATAATATTTGTTAATAATTGTGTTCATTTATATGTATAGCTGTTTTTTCTTACTCATTGTAATCGAAAAAATTAAAAAAATAATTAGTAATTACAAATTATGGATCCATTGGTGATCCCAGTGGTTTATATCCTTTACCAGAGGACACAATGTTTTAAGCATTTACAGAATGTGAACATTTTTTATTATTATTTTTTTTAAGTTTTCTTTATTAAGAAAATAAAACATAACATTAGAAAAACAAAAATAATGCCGTCCCGATAAACCGCAATTTTGCCGTTTGTCATCAGGAGCCATTAGCAAAAAATAAATTTATCATAGAAATACAACAAAAATAAAAAAGTTCACAAAATATACATTAAAGGAATAGAGATCAAAATATGGTAAATCAATTTGAAAAATATCTAAATTATGGTGCATCAATATAAAAAAGTTCTATCTTCCAACCAAATTTCTTAGAATAGAAAAATTTTATTAGCACTTTATTGCAAGATTATAAATTCATAGGGCAACATATTAAATACTTTTGGAATAAAAAAAAATATTCTAAAGTTCTCTGCCCGTACTGGTTTTTACCAGAGGACACAATGTTTTTTTGCAGGGCACAATTAAATAAATAACATTAATAATTAAATTTTTCGATGAATGTGGCTTCCAACATTTCAGCTTTGAGGATTTAAGAAAAATGGTTTTCTTGGAGACACTAAATTTATCTTCATTTTAGTCGACGCAGAATGATTCATCGGGATTTCTCATCCGACTAAAGCACACTTTACATGGGACGGAAGGCTGTACAGTTTCTTGTCTAGTTTGCAAACTGTCCCGTGTAATGCGTAATGCACAAACTGGATGAAATATGTATTGATTTATATTTTTTATTGACATTACTTGGTGGAATTACTTTATTTAAATTATTAATATATAACTAATTAAAGTTAAATAAAAAATACTAGGTACACTTCCACTTTTATTTATTTTGACCAGTTGGCGCTTTCACCCTGTGACGGGCATCTTCAGACTGGTAACATGTTGTACAAGATTTGTCAAAAGTATAAATAGCAGTTTTTACAAAATAAATTTAGATATGAGTTGGAAAAAGACAATATGAGAGAAAGAAGAGACGAAATACAAAAACATGTGTTAAATGGCAGTAATGTAACAAAGTAGGTAATGGGGAACTGGAGGGGGAAGTTTTATCATATTGCACAAGGCAAAAACAATTTTATAGAAGAAATATATATAAAAACCAAAAAGTACATGAGTTAGAGAGCCAGTATGAGATAAAAGTTATATTATTAATTAACGTTATTAACGTTAATAATAATATAAAATATTGAATGCCTTTAATAGCGCAAAAAACAAATAACTTGTTTACATTATTAGCTATATAAATAATTTCTTGTAAGCAAACATAAGTACGATAATAACTCACGATCGAGCCTAAAAATTATATAATTTCTGCGTGCTTTTGACAGATTTCAAATTTTTTCTGAACAAGAAACTGGACAACACTGACAACAGTTATTTATGCAAACAGATATGATACGTACGGTGAATGTTTTTAAAAGGTAAAAAAAAACAAACATCACATTATTAGCTATTTATTTATTTTAGGATAATTTATTAAGCTCCATTTTTGTGAGAAATCACCTCAAGGGCGCTGTACATTCGGTATTCTTAATTAATTCCATTCCCAATTTATAATAAAGGATCTGAGACAACGATTATTTAAGAAACGTTATTAAATATATACGTAGGCGAAGTACTGAACTCCAATTCGTCTTGCAGCTACAAAGCGCATGGACGGTTGGAACTCAGCTTCACCCACGCACAAATTAAATATAAACCATTTTACTAAAAACGCGATACAAGTGACATACTAATTCTACTGATAGCAGATAGAGTCTAGAATCCAGGTCGTCTTGCAGCCACAGAGCGCATGGACTATTGGAATACCAGCTTCCATTTGATATCAGTAATTGGGTTAATGATTTGGCGAAAAAGTTGAGTAGTTTAAAAAAATTGGGTCAGGATTACAATACATATTTTTAACCTAACTATTTACTAAAAGATGGCTTGAATTTACCGAGAGAGACTCTATTACAATTTGTCTTGCGGCTACCAAGCGCATGGACAATCAGAGTAATTTGATCAAAAAATTTATTGAATCAAAAACATATTAAAATTATGAATTAAAATAATGAATGAAAACTGCGCAACAAACTGTACAGTTTTCGGACCCATATAAAGTGCGCATAATTAAACTCTTGAAATTTCATCGGTGCATGAAATCATTAGTTTTTAAAATTCAATTCTTGGTACCAGTGCATTGTCATCATTGTTTGCTTTGTAAAACGATATTTCGACTTTGTGTGGCCTAAACTTCCAACATACCTATATACATAAGGGCATGTAGGTATGTGAAGTTTTGTTGAACATGTCATTATTAGTACACTAACTAAACATGATTTATTATTTTCTTCTTTTTTAAAACTACATATCTCTTTCTCCTACATGCATAAAATATTTATCCGCCTCGTGGTGTTGTGGTTAGCGCTCTAGGCTACCATGTATGAGGTGGCGGGTTCGATCCCAATGTATAATATTAGGTCCTTACGTATGAAATTGGCGTTTTGCCGTACTGGCAACTTTGATCTCAAATATCTTCTCTTTGGTTAGGAATTACAAATTCAAATTTGTACAGCTATTTACTCAAGTATTTGTGTTTCGAAAATTATAATTCATTTGTTTTTTCCTCAATTTTTTTTTTCTTTGCGTCACTCAGTTTACAAAATGGAAAACTTGAAATATCGCGTTATTTACGAGTACGAGTTCCACCGTGGCACCAGTGCTGCAGAAACGGCTCGAAGGATTAATGATGTGTATGGCGACGGTGCCGCAAAAGAAAACACAGTGCGTTTTTGGTTCCAACGTTTTCGTTCTGGAAATTTCGACCTGCAGAACAAGCCCCGTGGACGGCCGGAGACCAAAGTTGATAATGAAGAATTGAAGGCTATTGTGGAAGCGGATCCATCGCAAACCACGTTCGAGTTAGCTGCAGGCTGCGGTGTTAGTGATAAAACTGTTTTAATCCACTTGAAGCAAATTGGGAAGGTGAAAAAGCTTGAATTAGGTCCTTACACATATGAAATGGCGTTTTTGTATGGGAGGAACATAAAGTTGTTTTTTTTTTAAAATATAATGTTACAAATTAGAAGAGCTTCAATTGGAATGTCTAAGACATCCACCGTACTCTCCGGACCTTGCCCCAACAGATTACTATTTTTTTTTCGAAATTTGGATAACTTCTTGCAAGGGAAAAAATTCAACTCCGATGGGGCAGTCCAAACCGACTTCAAAGATTTTATTGATTCCCGTCCGAATGGTTATTTTAGTAAAGGGATCGATGAACTACCTATGAGATGGCAAAAGTGCATAGATAGCAATGGTACATACTTTGATTAAATAAATATATTATATTTTAAAAAAATCAACTTACAATTACAATTTAATTACAATTTGACATCTCAACAGAGACGAGAAGTTTGGAAGGGAATATGGATATCTAGGCGTTTACAGGGCTTATGACCTGTCATTGGCTGGGTTAAGTGGCCACTTGATGCCACATTCCCCCATTTCACCTAGTATTTAATATCCATATCTGCCAATTATCAGAACTTGTATATATACAGTGAAATGGCGCGACGCTTCCTAGTAGGTAATATAATTCGGTAAGAATCTCACTTGCAATCATAAGGGTTTCTGCTAAAATGCTAAGCAATTATCTCAATGGATGACAGAGTGTTCACATGTAGAGCGTCGCTTTCCTAGTTGTAGGTAATATAATTCGGTAAGAATCTCACTTGCAATCATAAGGTTTCTGCTAAAAATGCTTAGCAATTATCTCAATGGATGACAGAGAGTGTTCACATGTGAAGCGTCGCGCCATTTCACTGTATATATACAAGATCTGATAATTGGCAGATATGGATATCAAATACTAGGTAAAATGGGGAATGTTGTAATACATCAAGTGGCCACTTAACCCAGCCAATGACAGGTCATAAGCCCTGTTAACGCCTAGATATCTATATTCCCTTCCAAACTTCTCGTCTCTGTTGAGATGTCAAATTGTAACTATTAGCCCGTAATGGGTGAAATCCAGTTTTTGTCGACAAGTATTTGGACACACTCAAAATGTTATTGATTGATATGGCATTTATTTTGTAGAACTCCATGATATCTTATGTTAAAATCAAAAACGATTTTTTTGGTTCTACGTGATTTTATTATCAAGTTAGTGACAATTGTTTCGCCTTGTAAGGGCATTATCAAACATGATAATATCAAACTATCAAGTTTGATAATGTCACTAACTTGATAATAAAATCACGTAGAACCAAAAAAATCGTTTTTGATTTTAACATAAGACTCAAAAAGTTGTTTATTAAGGGGCATAATCTTCACATTTTTTGTTAATATCAGGCTAAATTCCACCTACAGACTGTGTTGTACTGTTAGAATACGATACGTTTGGCTTTCCGGTTCCATTCATAATTAGGTACTTTAAAATATTAATGACCTGAGCAAAAAAATCGAGCTGAGCACAAATAATAATTGGATTGTGCAAGGAGAAAAATGCGTTTTCCTATTAATTTTTTCAAAATATTGCGAGCTGGTATTTTTTTATTTAGTTACTAACGGTGATGACCACTTTCCACAGTTTAACACATAGGTACGTAATAATAATAATAATAAAAATGGATTATTTCTATAGCGCCGTTTTTGTAAACCTCAAGGGCGCTTTAACAAAATAAAATTAATATAAAAATTAACCCTATATTAAATGCATAATAAATACACAGAGATAAATATTACAATCTTACATAATATTTATGAATATTATTATCATTTCTCAAGATGCCCACAAATGGTTCAAATCTTTTGATTAATTTTGACTTTTTAAGATTATTTCTACTCAGAAATTGAGTTTTCACTCACTTTAAATTTCCCGATATTTAAAGCGCCATTGAGGTATATTTATACGAAAACGGCGCTATATAAATTATCCATAATAATAATAATAATAATATCTCCATCAGCGAGATAAAGAATTGAAACGGATAAATGAAAAAAAAATTGCCATCTATTTTATAATTAATTATATTATTACGTACCTACATAATTACATATATAAATATGTTAATAACAGAAATATGTAATAGAGATATAAAATACCCATACAAAATAAGTAAAAACAAAAATTGTATTAGTTTACGCATTCTCAGCGGTATTATTATTATTGTTATATGGGAATCATTTTTCAACCAGTGAATCTACATAATATTTGGGGTCGATTTTGTAGAATAAAATTGTTTAATTTGACCCTTAAGCCCACTTTATATGGCGCAGTTTACTACACAGTTTTCTGTGCAGTCTGAAAACGGTCCCGTATAAAGCTAAAACTGCATGAAAAACTGTGTGCTAGTGTCAGATTTAAGCTGACATGACAGTCAATGTTTTTTATGTAAACGTTTAAGTAGACATTGGTTTATTGTATGCTTTTAAATACGTAAAAAACCAATAACATATTTACATTATTAGCTAAATATACAATTTCCTGAGAGCAAACATACGATAATAACTTACAATCGCGTTTCAAAAATACACATATTTAGCGTGTCTTTTGACAGAAGTTTGACAGACTGCACAGTTTTCTGAACAAGAAACTGTGTAGTTTTCTGAACAAGAAACTGTCTCATATAAAGCGGGCATTAGTTTTCGAGAAAATTGAGTACGAAGTAGATTTTTTTTTCGAATCTTTTTTGCTAATTGTTATCAAATATCATGTAATTAGTCAAATTTATACTATCTATAAAGAAAACAAAATTTAAAAACGCGTTTTAATAAGAATTTGAAAAATTTTACTCAATCTGCCATTCTTATGAGACTCTTGTGAGAAGAAAAAAAAATTTTTTTTTTCAAGCTTTGATTAAAAAGTCATACTTATTAGGTTCACAACCGTCTCCAAATACGATGTAGATTCACCAGTTTTCGGGTTATACTACGAGTTTTGTTACACCATGTATATAAGCCGAATATTATTATTATCATCTCGTCGGTCGGCGAGTTGCATCTACCAACAACAGTTGAATAATTATGACGTATTACATCTGTACGGGTAGGCTTGTTGCAAGGCGGAAGCTATAAAAGAAGATATACCACAAAAAGGTGGAAGTCTTGCCTCTTTTGAAAGTTTATGGGGTGTCAGAATAAAATGTATAAGTCCACTTGGCGGTGTATTATTATTATTATTATTATGGATAATTTATATAGCGCCGTTTTCGTATAAATACAGGGTGTAACAGAACTCGATGTACAAGCGGAAAACTGGTGAATCTACATCGCATTTGGAGACGATTGTGTAATATGACTTTTTATTCTGAGTTTGAAAAAAAAATTTTTTTCTTCTCACAAAAAGTATGGCAGATTAAGTAAAATTGCTCAAATTCTTATTAAAACGCGTCTTTTTATTTTGTTTTCTTTATGGATAATATTAATTTGACTAAATACATGATATTTAAAAACAATTTGCAAAATAAAATCGAAAAAAAAATAAACTTTGTACTCAATTTTCTCGAAAACTAAGGGTCTAATCAAAAAAATTTATTCTACAAAATCGACTCCAAATATTATGTAGATTCACTGGTTTCCCGCTTGTACATCGAGTTTTGTTACACCCTGTATACCTCAAGGGCGCTTTAAATATTGAATTTAACGGCTCGGGAAATTTAAAGTGAGTGAAAACTCAATTTCTGAGTAGAAAATACCATTATCAAGATTAATCAAAGGATTTTGAGAACATATAGGTCTTAAGTTTCTTTCGAAACATCACTTCACTCTGACAGTTGCGCACTTCTGGTGGGAGAGCATTCCAAGCCACAGGGCCCGCAACCGCAAAAGCGCGCTCTCCAAATTTTGTGCGCTGATTACGGATCGGTACTAAAACCCTGCCTATAGCTGTAGATGTAGCTGATCAAAGCGTGAGACGTCTCTCAGCTAGTTCATCTGGAATGCAAAGCAATGTAGTGGTTAGGTTCTATGCATTAAGTAATGTGTATTCACTTACTGTAAGAAAATATTGATAATAAATAGACCAATTTGTTCTCTTACTCTAAACCATTCGATTAAAGTCTTTCCCAAAAAAAAAATGTTTTTAGTAAATTTTACAGAACACATTCAAATCCAAAAATTTTATTGTACAAAATCGACTCTAAATATTATGTTAATTCACTGGTTTCCCACTCGTACATCGAGTTTCCTTACACCCTGTACATAATGTAATTTTTGTGAAAAGTTCAGATGAAGTACTAGCTATTTTATAGCTAGTACTTCAGTAGCTATTTTTCCAAACTTAAGGATATGGATATTCAAGATGAAAAGTTTGAAAAAAAAGCTGCTTCATGTGGATATAAAAAAAATTATATCCCTGTCATGCGTCATGGGAAAAAATCCAGATTTGTGTGCAAGTATAGACGTGATAACGATTTCTCACCATGATGTTTAACGTTTTCGCGATCACAATGGAACATCCGTTAAAAGTTATCGATCGGGATTATCAATTACCGCTTTGAATATGGAAAATACGCCAAAACTGTAAGTAAAGTAAAATAAATTAGTTTTATAGAGTTTTATTTGTTTGCGCACAATTTATCATGCCATTTATTTGCTTTAAATCAATTTGAGAAAGCAATAAAACGAAACATTTGTCAAACATCTATGGTGCTTGGCAACGCGACCGTGATATGAACGCATGTTCATTGTGATCGGTCAAATGCTTAGCACGTTTTTAAGCACGTCGATAGTCATCTGTGATTGAGCTACAGAGATATTCTGTTGGGCGTGTTTCTGAGTTATGATGTACATATCAGTAGAACGATAAGTTCATGTTTCTACCGACATAGACAGATAAACTACTACTACCTAATAAAAAAAAAGTGATGACGTAGATGTCTATTGATGACGTAGTGAGTAGTGAGTGACGTAGTGGGTAAATAGACACCAAGACACGATTACGGTAGTATAATTCAAGTATGGAATGTCACTTCTCTGAAATTCTTGTTCGAAAAAGATCACTCCCTACTCCGCGCTCCATACGTTAGCGAGTTATTTTACATTGAATAATAAAATGTTAAATCTTATGATAAGGCTGTGTACCTACTAGTACCAATCAAGATTCGACAAGCTAGCCTCCAAGATAAGTTACTAGAACAACTCCTCCAACCTAAAATAGCAAAAAAAACATTAACTGTCAGGTCAGCCGGACGTCATAAATCTGTAACTCCCTTGGTTTTGTTAACCCAAGTACTTCAATTTTGAGTAAAGATCGAAAAAAAAACTCGCTATTAAATGATTTAAAAAAAAAATTAAGATTCCGTACGAAATTACAAATAAAATTACGAAAAAATATATAAGACGAAGATAAAAGCCATATTCCTTAAAAATATATATGTTACATACTTATGTGATTTTATACATCGATAACTTATCTATTTATATATATCAACGTATGAACCTGAAATATCGCCAAAATGAGACGACCCTAATCCGTAAATTAAGTATTCGAACCACTATCTAACCTACAACCGTATCAATCATATAACTTGTTGATTGTACCTAATTATATATAAACTATTAGGGATTATAGCTGAGAAACCAGTAACGCACATCACCATGATATCAATACATATATTAGAAAAAATGAACTCTATTAATCTAATTGACCATGCCATGTAGCAGCAAGACAAATAAAGTAATAGAGATAGAGTCTTTACCGGAAAAATCAAAGCCATCTTATAGTAAATAGTTAAAGTGATAACAAAAGAATTGTAAACCTGCCCCAATTTATTCACAACTCTAAACTTGGTTCGAAAATCAATACCCCCAATACTAAATCACAATGGAAGAAGTCATTTCCAGTAGACCAAGCGCATACTGGTAGCAGCAATAAGACCTGGATTCTGACTCAATCTGCTAACAGTAGAATTAGTAATTTTCATTATGTATCAGCGTTTATAGTAAAATTGTTTTTAATAAATTTGAACGTGGTGAAGCTGAAAATCCAACAGACCCCATAGCGCTTTGTACTTGCAAGACGAAATTGGGGATCAGTACATCACCAACTATAGAATATAGTATCAATACATATCAATAAACGTTCTCTTTACAGATCCTATAATCTAAAAGAATGGGAAAGGAATAAGCTAAGAATATCGAATGTAACAGCCCCTTGAGGTTAATTCTCACAAAAGATGGCGCTTAAAAAATCACTCCAATAATAAAAATAAAAATAAAAACAATCATGACATAATCAATCACCACCCTTTTGGGGATAGCCCCCCCAGGGTAAGAAAAGAACGCAATAGACACTTAAGGTAGAAAAATATCTAAAACAAAACAATCCACGTTTATTGTTATGTTAAAGTTATACAAAATGTTTAATTGTCACTATAAGATGTACAAAAATATTTATCGCTTAATAAGTAAGTCAAATTATTAACTGAAATCAAGATAATTATAGAATTAAATAATTTATCCATTATTCAAGTCGAGATTAGTGTTTTTTAAAGTATTGAGCCATAATTAAATCAAAGTCCATTAAAAAATCATTCAAATGATGTATAAAACCATATGCACAATATATTTGGTATAACTCCTAAAAAAAACTGCAAGTGAACCTCTTTAAAAAACGAAATACACTTAAAAAAGGCCTAAATTGATCTAATTGAACTACACAAACAGATTATTTCTCTTTATTTTTTATCAATGTAATAAATAAAACTACATACATTATATAAAGAAATAATTAAAAAAACAAATGCAAATGAAATATTTCGCCATTTGCATTAATTTACAGTCTGTGTCTTGTAGGGCCGCGGCCGGGACCAACGTGCGTCGTCGCGTCGCGTCGGCCATTCAATATTCCATACAGTTTTCGTGTTATACGGGACAGTTTGCAAACTGCACAAGAAACTGGACAGTTTTTGTCCCGTATAAAGTGGGTTTTACGCTTCAGAACCAGTCCAGAACCATGCAAATCCATAGAGAAACAAAGGCGGCAGTTCTACCTGCAGTCGAAAATGAGTTAAATATTAAGTTATATATTCTCTCCATAGATTTTTTGTTTGTCAAAAAAACGGCATAAGCCATTTAATTTTTAGATTTAAAGTTTTGTTGCTGAAACAAAAACGGCAGTGGCCAATACAAAAACGGCAGAATGGCAAAACTAAAACAAACGTTTTTTTTCGTGATTCTATATGCCTCACATGTCAAAATAAATATTTCATTTTGGCCCCCTAACGGAATCGAACCCGCGACCTCATACACGGTAGCCAAATGCGCTACCATGAGGCGGACAAATAAACAACAACCAAACCCTTGTGAAGTTTGACAGAAGTTGGAGAGTGTATTATGGTCGTAGTACGTCACTTCGTGCTACTTCATACGACGCTACTGGTACTTCGATCAACTCTGCGAAGTACTTCGGCGAGGAACTGTAGGAGAGTGTAGAGAATGATTAAGCCCACTTTATATGGCGCAGTTACTACACAGTTTCTGTGGCAGTCTGAAAACGGTCCCGTAAAAAGCTAAAACTGCATGAAAAAACTGTGTGCTGAGTGTCAGATTAAGCTGACATGACAGTCAATGTTTTTATGTAAACGTTTAAGTAGACATTGGTTTATTGTATGCTTTTTAAATACGTAAAAAAAACAATAACATATTTACATTATTAGCTAAATATACAATTTCCTGAGAGCAAACATACGATAATAACTTACAAATCGCGTTTCAAAAATACACATATTTAGCGTGTCTTTGACAGAAGTTTGACAGACTGCACCGTTTTCTGAACAAGAAACTGTGTAGTTTTCTGAACAAGAAACCGTCCCATATAAAGCGGGTATTAGATTAATAAAATCATTTGGTTTGATAGGCAAACGAGCCGCACTTTACAATCATCAAACATCAAAATGGCGGATGAATTTGGTACCTACTTACGTTAGATATTATACATTCTAACATATTATAACATTTTGGAGTCCGAATGTGTAAACGTGACATGTGAAACTGAGCCTGAAAACGTGAAACCAATTTTTTTTCTCCTCAATAAAAGCTTTCATTAGTACCGCAGATTAAGTAAAAATTAAATTCAAAAAGCAGTGTTTTTGATTTTGTTTTATTAATGTGAAAAACACATTTAAAAAAATAATTTCAATGGACACTTAAGGGAATAATATAACCCGCAACCTCATGCATGGTAATTTTTTTTTATACCCCGAAGCGCTAACCAGAAAATATACATTTTCTCCAAACTGACCGCTCACAAATACTCGGACATTTTACAATCTGGCGCCATTTTTTGTAATCTGACTGGAGAAAGCGATTTGGCTTTTAAAAATGAGACTATTAAAAGCAAGGTAAGAAATCTCCGTTTTCACTAAGACTCATAATCGCCTAAAACTGATTTGTATAGGAATTTATGCTAAAGAAATAGATAAAACAAAGCTAAAAACTCATCTATAAAAAATTTATATAGCTCTCACTCCCCCAAGTGACAAGTAGTTATCAAGCAAGTAGGCAAATAAGAACTTATCGAAAGAAGCAAAATTGGCAGTAGGTACACAACGGAGTTCTGGTACCGTGAAGCGTGGTGCTGGAAAAAGAAAGATGAAAGTTAACTGAATGCTGTTGAAATGCGACCCTATGCCTATGTGTGGTAAAACTATGTATGATGGGGGGAGGTGTACAAATGTCAAAATTAGAGCAGAGTGCAAGGCATTATCGACAAAATTAAGAAAGGGCATTTACGATGGTTCGGTCATGTGAAGCAAATGAGTGATGAAAGAACGGCTAAAAGAAGTTTAAATGCAAGTGTGCCTGGGCGTAGAAGCCGAGGAAGGCCGAAAAAGACATGGTATGACCAAGTACGACAAGTACTTGAAAGTGGACATGTGAAAAGTCGGAATAATGAGAAGATGTATGAATGTAGAGGAAGCAAAGGAAGTATGTCAGGACAGAGTGGTATGGCGTAATATCCTCTCTGCCTATCCCTACGGGGAAATGGCGTGATGTTTAGTTAGTTAGTTAGTTAGTAGTTAGCAATCCTGGATGTAATAATTTCATTGTAGCATTAGGATCTGTATTAATGTTCATTCTACATCTTTCTTCTTTTTTTGTATTATTTTTCTTCCTATTAGACCCAAGTTGTAAAGCGCCCTTGAGATGATATTTCATAAAAACGGCTCCATATAAAAATGCCTTAATTTATTATTACTTTTATGGGGCAGAAGACAATACTAATCAGTTTAGGGCGATTATAAGCGTCGGTGACAACGGAAATATATATTATATTTAAATATTATATTATTAAATATGTAGGTATATTCAAATAATATACCCTTGAACACAGGACACAGCGCCAGTGTGCAGTGTCGGCAGTCGGCAGTGTCGCATGTCGCTTCTTTACGCCATGTGTGCTGTCCTGTTTTTCTGTTTGTGCTAAACCCAGATTCCAGATGTTCCCAGAACACACGTGAGGACGTGAGAACCGAGAGCGACAACGTACCATCCTCTGTATCCAGGGATCACTAACCCATCATCCATCATCACCCGCGGCCCGCCATCCATCCAGAGGCACAAGCTATTTCAAAGAGAACTGTAAACATTTTATGTTCCATTTGTGTTTTGCAGTGAAACAAAGACATCTATCTTCCACTATCTAATACGTTTGAATCATTCAGTTTCCCTCAAGTTGAGATTGAGACATAATTGTCTTAATCTTCTTAGGACTAGGAAAAGACAAGGAACGGAAAAAATAGCGTAGGTATCTATGTAAAATAAACATCATTGCATCCATCATATTTTGTTATTTTACTAGCCGATCTGGCAGAGATTGTTCTGCCTTTTCTGGAATTTTTATGTTTTTATATACTTATATTTATATTTTTTTTAATTAAAAAAAAAATCTATGCAATCTTATG
The DNA here is from genome assembly GCA_022494985.1 of Micrasema minimum. Classification (NCBI taxonomy): domain Eukaryota; kingdom Metazoa; phylum Arthropoda; class Insecta; order Trichoptera; family Brachycentridae; genus Micrasema; species Micrasema minimum. Next base: position 111,450 of record JAGVSP010000647.1, read on the forward strand.
ATATTTGCACATATTTCAATTTGTAAATATACTTTTTCCAATAAAGCCTAAGCGGTTTGTGCTTGAAAATAGGAATCGAGTCGTGTCGAAATGGGGATTCGAACCGACGATCTCTGGGCCACCACCCGTTCAAATTGAACAATTACCGTCATCATCAATCCATTACCGGTATCTATTAGGAGCATAAACATCACGCAGGATTGGCTGTTACAGCAACATATAGAAATGTCCAGTTTTACAATCATCTCAAGTAATACGAAATAATAATATACGTAGGTAAACTTGAAATGATGTACGATAAAAAACTACGCTATAAATATTGGCTAATTTTATTATTAGGTATTGTTAAAATGTGCCTAGAATTTCAGAACATAATTAATATTGAGATAGATAAATTGTTGCGGACCGATGCTGGTTCGCGGGCCACTGGTTAAATGCAGCTGCCCAGCTCTGCCGATTCTTGGCCTGGTATTCCCAAGCTACAACATCGAACATCCTAATCCCACTTAAAGTTTTTCATAATAATAAAATAGTAATGGGCTGATTTTTTTACAGCGCCATTTTTGTGAAAGATCACTCCTAGATCGTCGAAAACAACTATTGTACAAAAAAAACTTTTGGTTGTCTGTAAAGTCGTTTACGGACGATAATTTTTACGTGATAACGTCATAAGAAAACATTGATGAAAAATAGTATACTTTTATGAATTGAATTGAATCATTATTACTGAAATATTTTGTATAATACAAAGCAGGAGTTAATTGAAAATTACAATTTTTTCCATAAATTAACATTTTTTTGCACTCGTTAATTCAAATACTGAAATCCCCAAACATCAGTCTTACAATCCGTTCGGCAAGTATTTCGTTAAAAATTACTTTCGGGCTGCTGTCTCCTTCTACTCGGACGCATCGGCCGATGGAGTGGAAGAGAGATAGATGCGTAACAAACCGAACGCTTCTATTCTTTCTATCGCTTGTTCCGCGCTCTCGCTTGCACACTCGGCTCAGGCGGAACGTGACAATGAGTCATCTTTTTTCGTGTGTGCAGCCGGCGTTCATCGATTTATTAGACGTTATCACGTCAAAAAGTATTAGGTATGTTTTTACTCCACATACAATCGGTGGCGTCACTGATCGCGTTTCAACAAAATAAATACAAAACTAAAAATTATTGCGTCTCGCTTATTAATAATATGATTTGCATATTGTGATCATTCTTTTTTTTAAGGTTTTAAAACTGATCCGTAATCAGCGTACACAATTTGGAGAGCGCGTTTTTGCGGTTGCGGGCCCGCACAGTTAGAATTTGTTTCACCAGCTAAACGTCACACCTTGTAATATTATATAATTCACTAGCTCTTTACGCCATTTTGTGCTGTCCTGTTTTTTGTTGTGCTAAACCCAGTTTCCAGTGTTCCCCAGAACACCCCGGAGGACGGAAAACCCGAAGCGACAACGACCATCCTCTGTACCCAGGGATCACTAACCCATCACCATCATCCCCCGGGGCCCGCCACCATCCAGAGGCAAAAGCTATTTAAAAGAGAACAAAACCTTTTATGTTCCATTTGTTTTTTGCAGTGAAAAAAAACATTATCTTCCACTATCAAATCTTTGAACATTCAGTTTCCCTCATTTGAGATTGAGAAATAATGTCTTAATTTTCTTAGGACTAGGAAAAGAAAAGAACGAAAAAATAGCTAGGTATCTATTAAAAAAAACATCATTGCATCCATCATATTTTTTTTTTTACTACCGATCTGGCAAGTTTGTTCTCCCTTTTCTGGAAATTTATGTTTTATATATTATTTTTATATTTTTTTTTAATTAAAAAAAAAATCTATGCAATCTATGATTTTTCACTTTTTTAAATTTTGAAAATAATTTTTTCCAAAAAAAAGCCAAGGGGTTTGTGCTTGAAAATAGGAATCGAGTCGTGTCGAAAGGGGGTTTCGAACCGACATCCTGGGCCCCCAAACCCGTTCAAATTAACTTTTACGTCACATCAATCCATTACCGGAAATCTTTGGAGCAAAAAACATCACGCAGGTTTTGGGCTGTTAAAGGGGGGGGGGCAAATATAAAAATGCTTTTTTTACAATCTCTAAATATAAAATAATAAAATCTGGTAAACTAAATATTAGATTGTTAAATTGTTGCGGACCGTGCCCGGTTCCGGCCACTGGGTTTAAAAGCAGCTGCCCCAAAATCTGCCGATCTTGGCCTGGGATTCCCAAGCTACAACCCCGAAAATCCCAATCCCATTAAAATTTTTTATAATAATAAAATGTAAAGGGTGATTTTTTTTTCAGCGCCCCTTTTTGTGAAAAATACTCCTAACGTCGAAAACAACTATTGTCAAAAAAAATTTTTGGGGGCTTAAATCGGTTTAAAGGCGTAATTTACTGTACGTCATAAAAAAAAAACATTGATGAAAAAAAAGTATACTTTTTTAATTGAATTGAAACATTTTTTACTTGAATTATTTTGAAATACAAAGCAGGGTTAATTGAAAAATTCAATTTTTTCCATAAATTAACATTTTTTGCACCGTTAATTCAAATACTGAAAAACCAAACACTTCTTACAATCCGTTCGGGGAAGTATTTCGTTAAAAAAATTTCTTTCGGGGTGCTGTTCCCCTTTTACCGGACGCATCGGCCGATGGAGTGGAAAGAGATAGATGCGAAAAAAAAACCCAACGCTTCTATTTTTTTCTATCGCTTGTTCCGCGCTCTCGTTGCACACTGGCCAGGCGGAACTGACAAAGAGTCATTCTTTTCGTGTGTGCACCGCGTTTATCGTTTTTTGACGTTATCACGCAAAAAGTATTAGGATGTTTTTTACTCCACAACAACGTGGCGTCACGTCCGTTTCAAAAAAATAAATACAAAATAAAAAATTTTGCGTCTCGCTTATAATAAAGATTTGCATATTGGATCATTCTTTTTTTAAGGTTTTAAAACTGATCCTAACAGCGTACACAATTTGGGGGACGCGTTTTTGCGGGTTTCGGGCCCCCCAGTAGAATTGT